>BLKR01003926.1:0-125995 GCA_011170035.1 Teleogryllus occipitalis
TTCTGCTTAGTAAGTTTCATGAATTCAAAAACCTGTGATGTTGAAAATTTGAACAAAAGACTGATTTATTAACCGCAAAGTAACAATTATTAATTAAAGATAGCCAGCTCAGAGATAAATCACAAAGACATGTCATACATCATCACCTAGCTCATTTATTATTATTATTATTATTAATTTTATTATTATTATTATTATTATTATTATTATTATTATTATTATTATTATTATGTTCATTGAATTCCAACGCACTTATTGTTCGGAAGATTGTAGTAACTTATTAATTATAGAAAATAATTTCTAAAAACTTGAAAAATATTGACATTCTTTATAAAAAGTGACACTTTCATCAATGTTTACTGTCGATGTAAACTTGCATCTAAAAGACACACTGATCCTTTGTCAACACTGACACAGCGATTCTTGACTGTCCCTAGAAGCGTAAATGAAACGATAATGAATTATTGCCGAAGCACCTAATCTTCTCTTTTCTCCTACTGAAGAAACCGCATTCTCTCTCTTCGAAAACTGAGGGCTCGCAGCACGCGAACTCTAGGACTGTCGATGATCGTGAAAGGGTGCCAAAGGTACTTACCACGGCTGCGACACCGTTTCCCTGGCATGGATTTCCAAATGGAGTTGCGAATTAAAATAAAGATAAGATAAATTTATTTAAGCTGCAATTGGATATAAACCGATGGCAGCTAATTACATAAATTAGGTAACATAACTAACACATAAGTTATATAATATTAATGATAATAATAAAATAAAAACAATGATATAGTAATAATAAAAATAATGGTAAAATAATAATAATAATAATAATAATAATAATAATAATAATAATAATAATAATAATAATAGGAAAACTGACTGAGTCATAAAACACTAAGTTACATTAAGAAAAAGAAATTTCTATTATCTAACTCCACAATGAATTTTTGCACAATTTTTGCACAGACACTTCACTTCACTTCATTTCATTTCATTTCACTTCCCTTCACTATGACCGTTCAATCACTTTCTTCTTTATTCCTGTGCTCTACAATACACGACACCTCACTTCACAATGTAACACTTTTGCAACCTATATAACCTACTATTCTCAATCAAGTCCCTCATTTACTAAGTAATACCCTAAATTAATTTACTAAACTGTTGAACGCTTCGAGGAAAGGGTTCAAAGGTTTTTGCAGGCTATTCCATTCCGTTATCGTTCCATTTGTGAAATAAAATTTCCCGACATCCGTTCTCTGTGATCTTAAATTTACTTTTTACCTGTGATCCCTTCTACTGATTTACGTAGGAATACTTAGCCGCCGAGATCCTGTATACATCTCGACTAAGATTAAAACAACCAGCAGTTATAATCTTTTCGTTTCCATTACGTGTCGCATAACAGTTTAAAAACATCTGGTGAGGTCAAATGCTCTGTGACCTATATTGCTGCCAGAATAAGTTGGTCGTTCGCGCCTGAACTGTTGTATGGCCAAGCACGAATTCACTGCAATCGTAACATTTTCCCGGAAGACTTCACGTAGTAGGTGCGTGGGAGTACACGGATCCCAGTGTAACCTTTGCATGGACGCCTTCTAACATCGTTAAGTAATGTAATTCAGTAATTAACATTCCAGTATTCACGCGGGGTATTCGGATACATACGATCTACATTTGGGGGGGGGGTTACATCTCTGAGACGGTTTTAACGCAAATCAATTTATGAATTCTTCTTTTAAGACGTTGTAAAAAGTAATTATATTTCTGCTGACACGTTATTGTTTGTTAATGTCTTGGATGCAGTGCTCGATACACACTGTATAACTTAACTGGATCGAGAGAATTGCAGTTACAAGAGAAATGTGGAAACAGTTGAATGGTGGTCTTATGGAGGGAATTATGGGAGGGAAATACGAAAACAAACTAAGTCAACATTAGTTAATTAATAAATAATAAAATCTCAATTATTCTGGTTGTAATGATCTCGGGCGATCAAAAGACCGAGGGCCTTGTGCTCGATCATTGAAACCCTTATAACGCCCTAGGTGCATAAATAAATAAATCTTATTCATTTACGCCTAATAATATGCAAGTTATAACTTTAGCGAGTTGCTTGGGTGATCTGAATATTCTGCGCGAGCATCCTGCAACTAACAGGTATAACTAGGGAACGGATTTCCATGTAAATACATGTTTTTACAGGAACTAGATACCTGCATTTAATCTTTTTTAGACTTTACCAGGCATTCTGACTGAATTAGAACAAATTTTATTTCACATACTTTTACATATTTTGATATAATTACATATTTTATCTTTTACGACTTATTTCTTGCCTATTTCGCTACATTTTAATGTCTTCATGCGTCGAAACGGAACATTCCAGACGCGCGTTTGTAATATTTGTTATGGAATCATTTGTCTTTCAAATCAAATGGTAATGCTTCTATTACCACCATATCTCCACCATGATTTGTCAAACTTACCTACCCCCCCCTCCATTAATGCGTACTTGCGAGTCAAGGATGAGCGAATTTTTATGAAAGAAAGTAATTTCAACGTGTTTGCTCATGTTTCAAATAGCAAATTCGTTACTTGTTCGAAAACTAACAAATATTTTTACAGAAAATTGTCGCGTTGCTCAATCTGGAGGGTGGGATACATACATTTCCCCCCCCCCCCTCGCGGGATCCATCACTCCCTATAAGGCACTAATATTCACTTGCACACCGGCTCCTCTTAAACATTGTATTATATACTGTGAACGTATTTTATATTTAGAATAAAATTCTTGGTGAGGTCTACTAAGTACTAAGTACAATTACTTCAGTAGAGATAGAATCTACTTTCAGCCACTTCGAATACTAGTTAAGAACTGATCGGTGACGTTTTATGGTCGGAATTTGCATGTCGAAAACAATTTTAAAAACAATAATGAATTTTTATTTTACGTATTTTCTATTTTTTCTTACATGTTTTGACCGGGGGCGGTAGCTCAGTGCATCAACTGATGTCACTGCAGTGCCTCTGACCGGGAGGTCCTAGGTTCGAGTCCTGACAGCGGCTGGATTTTCGACACTAGCTTTTCAGCTGGGTCGAATTCAGTCGCTGTCTGGACGAGAATTCTAGCGGCCGGCTGCTCTGATCGGAAGTTTTCCGTGGTTTCTCCGATCAATACCAGGCGAATGCCGGGGCAGTACCCTAACAAACGTGCCACGGACTGCGCGCGATCTGTCCTTCCTCTTCCTTGTCCTATCCTCTCCCCTTACACACACACTTACACTAACATGCACCACACTATCACGTATTCTGGGAGACCGGTCGGGAGTTTAGAGCTTGTCCCGGCTGGGGCGGTGCCCCGCTGGTGGGAGAGTCCTGGTTAGGGGGAAACCCCGCTAGCCGACGGTAGGTCGGCGCCGGATCTCGCCATCCAGCGGGGGAAGATCACCGCCATCTCCCGCGAAAAAAACATGCATTTTACTAATGGGACTAATGGCCAAAGCAGTTGACGCGCCCGGAAACACGAAAAAATCAATCAAAGATAGCAGTCTAATTTCGCGTGGGATATGAACAGCGAGAGAACGTACTACCTAAGAAGGTATTCAATTTTGTCTTGAGAATGCTAGCTTCCGTTTTTATGTTTATTTTAGAAACCGATGTATCTCCTTTTATTAATCATTCTTACTCTCGGGCCAGAAAAAACTTCCCTCTATTGTATTTCAACTGCTAGTAGAGCAGACGCAGAAAACGTACAAGTTTTCAGAAGATAGATGTGCGGAATTTACCCAAATATGATTTTGAACTACCCGCTCTTTACAGGGACGCGAAAACTTATCTAAATCGCTCCGAGGAAGAATTACCATGTCCTGCGTTATTTGCCCATTTCTTACAGCAGCGCCAGAAAAGGAATCGTTTATTAATGGAGCGATGGGGGTGGGCGAAGAAAGGAATTCCTCCTTTGAGTGAACAGCCATACACCGATGTCCTTTGCAACTAGATTAATGGGTCACGGGGCGTTGCTATGCAATGAATCAAGGCAATACCTTCTATTCGGTCGGCGCCGGATCTCACCATCCAGCGGGGACAGGTCCCGAGAAAAACATGAACTACACTTACGGGACTAAGGACCTGAACAGTTGACGTGCTGGGAATCACAATCTGGTCAATCTGAAAACAAAACAATCAAACCCAACTTCACTCACTGTCGGATCCAGGGGGGGGCGGGGCTTGTGGGCTATGCCTCCCAAAAGATCTAGAGTTTTCGTTTGTTATCTATATTTATTTGCCAAAATTGATTTAAGTATCTGTTAGAACTACATAATTATTTAAAAAGTAAAATTGTATAGTATCACATACACACTTCAAAAATAATACACAATACAGAGCGATCAAAAAGGCTCTCCGCAGTGGCTTCCTCCCCGCTCCATCATCTTTTATGCGGAAACGGCAACATCGCGGGCTGAATCACGCCGCGACGGCGCATTCGCCCTGGTCCGTTACGCAACAGCAGCAAAGGAGAGTGATGTGAAACATGAAATGCAGTGGGGGAAAATATAGTGACACTAAAATAAAAAGCATTTAAATAAATAGTTTATTTTTTACTTTTCATAATTATCTTCTTACATCATGTGTTGAAAATGTTTACCAGAACATTGAAGGCAAAGCGTTACTCTTTTACATTTATTATCAAAAACTCTTTTTAAAGTTTCTTGAGATATGGACAATAAGATATTGAGTTTTTTAATTCATCAATGGTCTTGGGACGAATTTTGTAGACATTTTCTTTAGCTGCACCCCAGAAAAAGAAATCAGGTGTGAAATCTGGTGATCTTGGCGGCCATAGACCTTTCGAAATTATGGGCTTCCCAAATACATCTTCCACTAGACCCAAAGAAAGTTTGGCAGTATGTGGTGTGGCACCATTTTGCTGGAAATACGCATTCATTATTTCATTCTCTGTCAGCTGTTCAATGAAGGGATACAGAATGTTATTACAATATCTCTGTGCGTTTACTGTATCATAAAAGAAAATGGGACCAACAACACGTGCTCTAGATACGTTGATCAATACTCCAATTTTTTGGTCATGCTATGGCGCTTCATGAATGATGTGAGGATTCTCTGACGTCCATATTCTACTGTTCTGAGAGTTTATGTATCCCGAAAGATGAAACCAAGCCTCATCTGTAAAAAACGTGTAGTCCAGAACATCGATGCCTCTGCTTACAAAGTTCTGAAACCACTCACAATAACGAACTCTCTTCTGGTGATCAGTAACTTGCAATTCTTTCACTGCCATTACTTTGTAAGGAAACAGTTTCAATTATTTTCTTACAGCAGTGTGTGCAGTGCCTAATGAGACTGCAGATTCTTGAGATAATCTCCTCATTGGCTTTGTGGGGCTTTGTAACATTGTATCAGAGATTGCAAGAAGTTTATCCTCTGGTAAAACACGAGGTCGCCCACTTCTCAGCGTATCTGTTACAGAACCTGTTTGTCTAAATTTCACAATTAAATCGCGTCCGTTATCACGATGTGGCACTACAGATTTTGGAAATTTCGTCACAAACATTCGTTTCACATCATCCGTGTACTTATTACTTGCTCGAAACACATGTTCCACCAAAAATTCACGTTCTTTCAGGGTCATCATTCTAAAAGTTATAATCTGAGTCCTCACTCACCACAAACAACTTGTACTTAGTCAAACTGAATGTGTCACTTGGATACAAATAATACGATTATGTACTTTTATTCCAGCTGCTGCTTGCTTGCAGTGAGCGTGCTTCTGGGAATAACATTCGAACGCCGTTGCGCTGAATGAGCCCGCGATGTGGTCGATTTCCTGTAAAGACTGGTGGGGTGGGGGGACAGCCACTGCGGCGAGGCTTTCTGAACGCTCGTATAACAAATATGTTTATGATTGTAATGCCTCCCAATGATCGGCTGGATCCGCCCCTGCCTTGACTGGCGTGAAACGCGCTCCGCTGCCGTTGCAGGCGTGTACAGCGACAACCTGCTGTTCGCGCGGGTGCCGCCGGTGGAGCCTGCGGCGTGCGGCCAGCGGCTCAACATCAAGGTGCCGGACACGCAGCTGTGCGCCGGCGGCAACGTCACCGACACGTGCAACGGCGACAGCGGCGGCCCGCTGGTGCAGGCCAACGAGAACGCCGCCGGCGACATGGTGTTCGAGGTGGTGGCGCTGGTGTCCTTCGGCCCGCGCGTCTGCGGCACGCCCGGCCTGCCCGCCGGCTACACGCGCGTGGCGCCCTATCGCGCCTGGATCGACCAGACCATTCGCCAGGAGAGTTGAAGCCTGCCGCGCTGGTTGGTTTTGGGATTCCACCACGACGTATTTGCTCTCTCGCTCATAGGAAAATTGTTGTGTAAACAAATACGTACCCAGACGTCTCAGATAGCGATCTTTTGATTTTTTTTAAAATTTATTTTTGTAAAAATAATACACAGTAAAAACGTATGTGTTGTGCGCATGTTATCTTCAGCTCCAGATCTTTTGGGTAGGTCTGCGGGTTCGAATCTCGCTTAGGCAGGGATGGCATGATGAACAATCCCACTCACCATGCAAAGTCTCTTTCTTTCCTTCTTGGTCTGTCCGGGTGGGTGACGGCGGGCCAAGAGGATCGCGACGTGTTAGCGCAGTAGCACTTGGACAGCGTCATTCCCCAAGTGTTGTGCGCACATTTTCTAAAGCTGTAGAGCTCCTGGATAGGTCAGCGGATTCTAATCTCGCGTGGGCAGGGCCCTTCAGTGATGGCATGATGGATATCAACATACACCACTCAACATACGTCTTCCTTAACACATCTGATCTGGCAGGTTAGCATTGGAGCTCGGGGATAGTGACTTATTGTCGTACTAGCAGTATAACAGGTGCTATTCCGTAAGGGCTTGGATACAGCAACCATTTACCAAAAGAGCTGAAGTCTTCACCTTTTTTCGGTCTTGAAATAAAACAATTTGCCCGTTTCCTCTTGGAAAAATCCTAATGTAAACAACCCTCCTCCAGATACATATACGGACGTCCAGAGTCTCTAAAGCGACAGCACTGTGGCGATTTCGTACAGAATGGTTGGGTTTCGGGTTAGAATTCGATTCGAGAAGGGATTTTGTATTGGCCTCTTGTTATAACACGATGGGCACTTCCCATTTCATGCAACATCTTTCTAACCTCAATCTTCCCTGGCGTGTTCGGGTGGGTTCGAGCATGGGAATTGTGACATGATAGTGTAGTAGCATCTCAACAGCGTCATGTTGTAATTGTTCACTGTTTGGAAAATCTTTATGTAAACAAATACAGTTTCCCGGAACGCGTTCTCAGAAGGACTGCGGGTTCGAATCTCGCTTGGGGAGAGATAGTCATCTGTGTGTTGTGATGTGAACACTCTTCATTTTTTCCCCATAGCACGTCATACGCAGTTTGAACTGTTTTTTGACGTAAAATAAATAAATAGAGATCTTACTCACGTTGGACCTTATCTCCTAAACTTGTCCCTTCTTTCTGGGTGTGCACTACACTAACACACACGACGGGAGACCAATCGGGAGCCGAGACGTTGTCCCAGCTGGGGCGGTGCCACACTGGTGGGAGATATCTGGTTGGGGAAAATTCCCACAAGCAAACGACGCAGGCTAGCGCCTGATTTCGCCAGCCAACAGGGGAAGATAACCGCCACACCACGCGATAAAACATACACTACACTTACGGGACTAATGACAACAGTTGACGCACCCGGTATCAATGCCATAGATGAAAACCTTCCTCAGGACGTTTCAGAATTTTTGAGACTGTGGTATTTTACTCAGTAATAAAATAACAATAATTGTAGGAATTATCTGCATTGAACATGGAGGGGATCGAACAGCACAAAAAATTGTTTACATCAGGTTTCTAAGAGGTAACGGATAAGTCGTAGATTATGCAATATATTGCAAGGTAAGATAAGGCGTAGATTATACAATATACGAATATTGCTACAGCTCAAAAATTGCTAATTCACGGATTACAAAAGTTTGGATTAATATCCAAATAATCCCCCCCCCCTTCCCTAACACGAATGGAGTTTTCTCATCGATCTTCCATCTTCTTTATTTCTGTTGTTTACAGTTTCTACTGTTTAATTTAAATTGTGTAAAACATTTACTGTCATCTAATGTACCTTTTGTATAATACCTCAGTTCTGTATTAGTTAGAACCTTAATTTAACTGCAGTCGAGCACAAACAATTGCTCATTCCAATGTATCTGCTGTTTATTAACTTATGTAAAAATGAATAAAGTTTATTATTATTATTATTATTATTATTATTATTATTATATTATATTATATTATATTATTATTATTATTATTATTATTATTATTATTGTACAAACTAAACCTCATAGCTTACAGCGCACAAAAGAACTGAAAAAAAAAATCATATTTCAAAAACAATTATTTTTCAGCATCTGTGCCCTAAAATAATAATGTCTGTACCCTAATATAATGTATTTTTCTCAAAGCTTTCATTTCTCTTTAACGCATGCTTTCCTATTAAAAAGAGAAAATTAAACATTTCACGAAAAAGTAATACTTGGATCACACAAGGAATTAGAACATCGTGTAAAAATAAACGTACTCTCTACTTTATTTCTAAACATCATAAAGTATCACCTGGTTTCCATGTCTACTTCCGAGAATATAAAAGAATTTTAAGAAAAATAATAGTTCAGGCAAAAATAATGAAAAATAATGAGGATATTTTGAACGCTAGAAACAAAACTAATTTCTCTGAAACAAAACTAATTTCTAGAAACAAAACTCTTTTCATTGAGCTTGGAATCTTACCATTGCCTTGCCTATTTATTTATGAGTCTGTAGTATTTGTCAAAACTGACTTACTTAACGGTGGGAACATATTTTCATGTAATACTGATATTTATAGTTACAATACTCGACGTAGAAATCATGTTCATCAAGTGTCAGTATCAACAGCTCACTACAAGAAATCCACATACAATACATGTACGCTACTTTACAATGCATTGCCAGATGAAATTAAACAATTAAAATTGGTACACAAATTTAAATTAAAAGTAAAATCTTTTCTGCTGCAAAACTGTTTCTATACAATTAGAGACTATACTGATCGCCAAAAAGAAACATAATGTTTACTTTAACAAAAACAAGATATAGTATAATGAATTAGTTTACATTTGCATTGTATAATTTTAAAAAAAGACTCAATATGCCTGTAACAAATAATGTACTTCCGGGTCAATGACCCCCATCTCGATCAGGTTTTTGTCCAGTTTCCCTGATCCATTGAGCAAATGCTAAGATGGCCCCTTGATTTGCTTCTGGACGTAAATGTAGCTTCACTATGCGCACGTTTTGTTGAACTTTCCTTTGCTTGTAGTGGTAGTAGAGCTTAGGGTGAGTTTCTATTTTGTTAACAATACAGAAAAATCAAGTCTGTTTGTTTCTTTGCCGTTAAAAATAAGTTTCTATAATTTGGCAATGAAAATATTTAGTTTTTGAAATGTTAATCTCTCGCTTTTTAAATTTGTTATTATTATTATTATTAATTATTATTATTATTATTATTATTAATCTTTCAACTATTAATAGTTAAATTGTTGGGAAGGGATTCTGAAACTCAAGAAAGCGTGCGCAGATGATTTTCTCCCCCATACGTCACATACAGTTTTTGACTAAATAAATGACTAAATGACTAAAATCACGTTTCGCGACTCAATCTAGTCGCATCATCAGTTGTTCACCACTAGCAGAAGACCAGTAAAGCGACATGGCAAATCGGAAAGAACGCTTTATCTTCATTAAAAAGAGACCAAGAAATGATTCTCTTTTTATTGAATATTTCTATTGCAGTGATATTCTCTTACATTAAAGACAATCAGATCAATTCATATTTTTTTTTAAATTACTTCATTGGTATCTAAGCACAAAATGTACTATGCACTAGGCGATTTGCCGTGCCGCCTTACTGGTCTTCTCCTGGTGGTGGTGAACATGATGATGCGACTATATTGGGTCTCGAAACGTGATTTTCGTGCATATATGCCAATAAAGTAATGGTTTTAAAAAAATGAATGACTCTGAATATCATTACTGTAAGAGGATACAACTGCACATAGACATATTCAATAATAATTTTTGTTTCCTTTTAATGACCTGGAAAAAAGTCATAACAGAAAAATGCACTATACGAAAACTAAAATATTGTTTCGCGTCGTTCTTATTCTTCGAAACTGATAAAGTGAGAGGTTTATAAATTCTGAAAACGCAATCACTCTTCTTTGAGACACCCAGAGTTAAACAGGATTCTGAAAATGTAAATGAAATATATATTTATATTATAATATCTTAATACGCTAATTACGCTACTCTTTGCTCCATACTTTTTCTTCGCAATTGAAGTACAAGTAGACGGGATATGACACGTTATTAGAGAGTTTGTGCACGCCATAGCGGGCAGCACTATCAATCTTCTGCGCATGCGCAGATGCACTAAACTTGAACTGCGCATGAGTACAAGATCGATAGTGCTTTAACTTTTGAGGGTGCACAAACTCCCTGTTCACTCCATTACAAACCCTATATTTAAATGCAAAATGTATTGTTACACGGAAAATATCCATTAATTGAAAATGTGCAATGCGTCATTTTTGCTTTTTCATCTTCTACTACTATTTCTTCTATTATTTCTATTTCCCTTGTTTAACTTCGTCATCTCCTTTATGTACTGTACTGCCTCTTCTTAATTCGAATCATTTTTACTTTCAACAGCAAAATCACTGTCCACTTATTTGTCAATGCCATTAGCGATTTCCATTATCGACTGATTAACTGAACCATCGAGTGTCGAATCTCCGGGAAACGCTCCGAGATGGTCCAGCATGTTCACACAGCTTCGCAATGGTAAGAAAAGTTCTACTACTAGTGATGTGTGAATGTGTTCTACTACGAGTGTCTGCGAGACGGTTCCGAACTTCAACTGACCCTCAAAGGTGAAAGGCTGGAAGTGGATCCGCTACTTTGAGTGCGAGTTGTTTAGAAAGAGATAAGGTCTCTTAAGGAAACAAGAAAAAGGCAAAACAACTTCCTGCGTCACGCGAGAAGAGAGAAATACGCGTTTATTTTTTCTTGGCGGTCTCAGAGACCACACGTCACCAGTGAAGGATTAAAGCAAAAATCACGTGATTGAGTTTAGTACAAGACTCAAATTACTTTTTAACGAAAACCGCTGGTGAATTATATAGATACAACAATGTCCAATAGACAGACATCTTTGGGCTGCTGCCTATGCCACGATAGCTCAGCCGTTTTCACTTCTTCGTAACAGTCGATATTTTTCGCCACCAACTTCGTTTAAGGGAACTAAATAAATGGATGTTCAATGTGGGAGGAGTGTAGCGTAAGGAGGGGGTTAGAGCCTTAGGGGTCAGTTTAGAAGTCAGTTTTTTATTCAGTGGATTTACCAGTGTCGTGTGGTGACATTTTTTTCTAGGAAAGCAATTACATTATAAGATGGAAGATTTTTACTTTTTCGTATACGTACGGAGTATATACGGAGTAATATACGTAGTATAGAGAAAGTTATGTAATGCTGCGGAAAGTCGATTTGGAGATTTCAACGAAAATACACGTTTTGGGGTCCCCTGATACTGAAAAAGTGTTGTTATTGTTTCAAAACGTCCGTGCGTATGTGAACACTACTAATGCCATGGGTAGGAATTTTCCCAAATTGAAGACACCCCTGTAACTCTGGATCTAGTTGAAATTTTAAAAAACATTCTTTAAAATTTGGGGACACTTTACATGAAGCCACTGGACGTTTTCAAAATTTTCTCAAAAACAGCAGCAAATTCTTTCTTTAAATTTCCTTGTAAGAATGGAGTAAAACACACTTATAAAGGTTCCATAGGTCCGATTTTCACTGATAATTCTGAATTTTCGATAATTGCAAAAGTTTGAACTTTTTTCGGCTTCTTCCTACAACTACAAAATTGAATTAGATAGATATTTTTCTTTCAAATGAAATTTGTTGTCCATTATTAGTTCTTTCATTTAGATTCTGTACATTTTTTTAAAATTTTAGAAGTTTTCGAGCAATATTTGCAATTTTAAAAAATTACAAAAACAAGATTTTCTCAAAAACGGGTCCCAATTTTTTCTTTAAACTATTGGTAGTGATAGTGCTAAATGTACCCTGTAAGATGACATAAACGCCGTATTGCTTTATTCTTTCATTTTTTCAAAAATTACAAAAATGTATTTTTTTACTTGTCTCATGTCGGTAATATTTACATTAAAGGCGATTTGTTCACATTATTGCATTTATGAGCACATGTGCTTTAAATGATGTTACATAAAGTTTCTCGAAAACTCAACAGTTTTCTATGAAACCGAGCTCAAAATTCCGCATTTTCAGAAACACTCAATCACCATTTTCTCAAAAATGGCTCCAATTTTTTCTTCATACTTTTCCAGCAGATTTTGCTAACTGCACTGCTTAATATGACGTAAAATTCATTTTGGTGTATTCTTTTGTTTTGTTTTTTAAATTACACAATCGATTTGTAAACATTGTTGCATTTGTGAGTGAAAGTGCTTCAAATGACTTCGAATGAAGTATTTCGAAAACTCAATGGATTTCTGTGAAAAAGAGCTTCAAATTTCGCATTTACAATAATGCTTAAACGCCACTTTCTTGAAATCGGCTCTAAATTTTTCAATGAAAATTGCTGATTAGGACGAGCCCTTTAACCTTCTTTAATATTCTTAAAGTAATTTTTCGGTTCTGCTATTAGGAAACCGAAAAGTTCATAAAATTAAAACAAAAAATAGTTTGGGCGGCGATAGACGGCAGCTGGCAAGAGGATGGGGCAAGACCGAAAGCCAGTCCACAGCAAGGAATTTAGAAAACTTCACTGTAAGAAAGTGTGTGTCATTCTGTAGCAACACTAGTTAATTATTCACATGGATAAGACGGCAAATGGATAATTTAAACACTGAACCGATAAGCACATGCGGAGCCCACTACATGCGCGCAGTCACGCTGTATCCAACTGGCCGATTACTTCCAAAGGCGAGCTCGACTGAATGAGCCTGCGCGCGCCCACCACACGCGCCAACATATATGCTGATGTCGAAGAGAATAGGAAACTAAGTAGTACGAGAAAGTCTGTGCCAATCGGTACCATCACCAATTGCGTTTTTGAATACTAGCATACATACGGAGTAATATATGTAGTATACAGAATGTTACGAGCGGAAAATCCATTATGAGATTTCAACGAAAATAAACGTTTTTGGATCCCCTGATATGGATTTATTTTCTTTTTTACTTTCTTGCATTTCCTAACAGAAGAGAAAGTATTGTAGTTGTATGCCGGGAAAAGGCGAATTTTCGACCCCAAAACTCTTATCGGGCCCTGGTTACGAAAAAGTGGATAAATCCAGTTGTTAAATATAGGGGGAAAATCCTCTAACCCGTGGTGTAGCCAATCCATGATTTGTGTGTCCTTGATACCGAAGAATCGATTGACGACAAAATGTCTGTCTGTCCGTGCACAACATGTTTCAAAAAATTTGGAGACTTTTTTTGAAAATTTTGATTTTTGTTGTTGGTGGTGTTGAATAGTGCGAAGGACCTTTAAGAGAATAGTGCAGGTTTCGTTTTCGTTGAAATCCATGATTTTTCGAAAATTGAAAAAAAAATCTACAAAATTGAAGAGAGTGATTGTTGCCTCAGACAAAGTCTGTTATACAAAATAAGCTCTTCAAAAAGGAACACACAATTTTCTGAAATAAAAAAGAGTAGTTTTTGCGTAATTGGCGCTTGAAATTTTATTCTCAGAAACCGCTCCAAATTTTTCCTTTCACTTTCTCCACTTATAAAACAAGGAACGATAAAAAATATGGTGCTAGTCCCATTTTCGGGTATTGCTCGGTTTTTCGAAAATTGCAAACAAACAAAAATTTAAAACCAATTCTGGCCCTCCTTGAAAGGAGCGCTTTCAAAATTAAAAATTACTTTTAATACAATGATATAATATTCGTCGCAAGTATGATCTTAATCGTCGATTGGTAGTAGACACAGCTTTTTGACGCTCCTAGTGAAGACACCTTCAGGGATTTTTACTGTGACTACTCGAATTTCACCGTCTTGTCCGGGATGTAGTTCGATTACTCGCCCTCGTGACCACCTCAAAGACGGTACTCCTTCTTCAGTAAGAACCAAATTGCCTAACTCGATGCGTTGGTCTGTTGTATTCCATTTTGTTCTTCGCTGCAGCTCCAGTAGGTACTCTCGCTGCCACCGCTGCCACAGGATCTGACGAACCTTTTTCAGGTGCTGCCAACTTGACAAATGATAGTCGGATTCCTGGATATGATTGGGCTGCATGGGTTGAATTAGTGAGTCGCCAATTAGGAAATGGGCGGGGTGAGGACACTCAAATCATTAGGATCGCTAGTGAGCGGGGTCAGGGGTAGCGAATTCAGGATTGCCTCAATATCGCAAAGCAAAGTAGACAGCTGCTCGAAGGTAAATACGCGTCCCTGAGACACAGTGTACAAATGTCGCTTCATTATTGTTACTGCCGCCTCCCACAATCCTCCAAAATGTGGCGATCGAGGAGGAATGAATTGCCAAGTTATACGCTGCTCTGCTATGTGAAGCGATGTCTGACGACTCCCTCGTCAGGAATGAATTCAACTCCTTTAACGCGTTCGCAGCGCCAACGAAATTTCTCCCATTGTCGGAAAACATCTGAGAACAGATTCCTTTACGTGCAGTAAATCGCTGCAAAGCTGCCAAAAAGGCTTCAGTGGTAAGGCCCGAGACAAGCTCCAGGTGCACAGCCTTTGTGCTGAAGCAAGTGAAAACTGCTACGTAGCATTTGAAAATCTGAAGCCTGCCTCTCTGCTTACTCTCTCGAAGTTGAAACGGGCTTGCATAATCAACGCCTGATACAGTAAAAGGTCTGGTGACCTTCGTGACCCTTTCTTTTGGTAAATCGCCCAAACGGACTTCAGGAACGGACGGGTTGAAACGAAAGCACTTTCGAACAATTTTCTGTGCTTCCCTTCGAACACCAATCAGCCAATACCTTTGATGAGTGGCATGCAAAAGTTGCTCAGGTGGGCAATGGTGCAGTCGAACGTGCTCTCTTCTCATGATCGATGTTGTGGTATGATGATTGGCTGGCAGAACGATAGGATGTTTCTGCTCTTCCGTGAGTGATGAATGTTTCAGTCTTCGTATCAAGCCGTCTTCATCGATGAATCGAGCGATTTTAGTGGACTCCCTTTTGGTTGATTTACATTGTTTATCAAGTTTTTCGGAACGAAGATAATGCTTCCATCTGAGTCCATCTAATGATTGTAGTTTCTGCTTAACGTAGCTCCGCGGGCTTTAAGTAGCCAGTCATCGTTTCCTTCGGTTCCTTCCTTCCAGTCTTTACACGTATTCTGGATTTGATATTTCCAATATACCTATGCCAGTAAGCAATCAGCCGACATAATTTCGAGGAGGAATATTTATGCAAAATTCGGGAAGTATTCGTTATGGTTAGGGTCTTTAAATTCTTCAGCTCTGGCAGGCCAGTTTCTAGTTTCATTGAAGAACTTGGTCGTGGTGTTGTTGTAGATAGCCACTCAGGTCCGGATCACCAAAGCTCCTTGTGTTCAATCTCCTCTGGCGAGATTACACGAGATATAGGGTCTGCTTGGTTGTCTTTCGAAAGGACATGGTCCCATGTTGCATGTTCAGTTGCATCCTGAATTGTTGTAACTCTATTCGCAACGTACGACTTCAGTAGTCAGGGTTCAGTCTTGATCCAACCCAAAACAATTGTGCTATCACTCCAAAAGATGGTATTTTTTATTCGGTGTGAGATTGCGTCCATTATCTCTCTCAGAAGTTTTGCGAGTAGAAGTGCTCTCTCTCATTCTAATCTAAGTAAAGATATGGTTCTGTTAGGAGCGATTGCCGATATTGAATTAATCAATCTGAGGTAATAACCCCATCATGATTTTTGCTGCCTGTATAAATGCAAGCTCCAAATGCTTTCTCAGAGGCATCACTGAATCCGTGGATATCGAACTTGAATTCTCGGTTATGTGGATTCATATTTCGGGTGATTGTCAGTTTAACAGTGGCAATGAAATGTAATACTCGTCCCAAATGTCGAGCTGCTCCTTGTTGAGTGGTTCATCCCAGTCGAGTCCATCTACCCATAATCGATGCATTATAATCTTCCCTGTGATGAGAACTGGACTTATAATACCAAGCAGGTCGAACACTTGAGAAATCTTGGATAAAACATCTTGTTTTGTGATTGCTGGTTTATGTGGGTGACTTGAACTTGCAAAGTCTCTCACTGAGAATCCCAAACAAGTCCCAACGTTTTGCAGGCTTCTGCTTCGTCCAATATCAAATCGTGGGTGTTTTGTTGAACCTTTAAGTTTTGTAAAATGTGTTTGTCATTGGACCTCCATTTCCGTAGTACCATATTTCCTTTCTCGAGTAACTGCAACAGTTCTTCTTGCATCTGCATCACAGTGTATATTGACTCGCTTCCCGTGATACAATCATCCATGTAAAAGTCCTGTCATATCGCTTTTGCTGCTAGAGGATACTGGTGATCGTATATGTTAGCAAGTTCCCGCAGACACCTCATCGCATGGAACGGAGCGGAAACCGTGCCATAAGTGACCTATTTAATTGATATGTTTGTATGGGCATATGAGCGTCTCTTCTCCACAAAATCTGTTGCAGTGATCTGTCTTCAGGATGTACTGTAATCTGCCTGAACATCTTTTCGATGTCTGCTGTGATGACATATTTGTGAGTACGCAATCGAATCATGATATTAACCCCGCTTGCAAATTTGGACCAGTCATTCATTTATTGTTCAATGACTTTCCGTTTGTGGTTGCCGCAGACGCATCAGACTCTCAGCTTCGTGCTGCTGCTATCCGGACGTAAAACTGCGTAATGAGGTATGAAATAAGCCTCTCCTGTTTCCAGTGGTGTCTCTTCGATGAGCGACATGTAACCGAGCTGCTCGTACGTATCCATAAACTCGCAATATGCTTGTTTTAGAGTAGGCTGCTTGATAAATCTTCGCTCGAGTCCAAGTCTCCTCTGGGCTTGTTCTTTGTAACAGCCTCAGGTCGCGTTGGCAACGTGACGATGAATCTACCTGTTGAATCTTTGGTTGTGGTGTCTAAGAACAGTATCTCACAAAGTTGTTCTTTTGTCTGATATTTTATTTCTGGGATGACCTCTTGTTTCCAGAACCTTTCCAGTTGTTGTGCCAATTGATAATTGGTGACTGTCAGACAAGTGGCTTTTCCAGTTCCTTTACTCTGTTCTTCACCTCCAAGAATCCAACCCAGTAGCGTGTCTTGTAGAGTTGGCTGACCATCGATGTGATTCTTAGGTTCGCCAACAACGATTTTCCAATAAATTCCTGCTCCAATCAGTAAGTCAACATCTGGCTCATTGCTGGAATGACGGATCTGCAAAGTTGATATGACTTGGTACAAGTACTTCGTCTACGTTGACTTTTGATTGAGGTAATTGTTCCGTTATCGAAGGTACCACAAGACATTCTAATTCTACCTCGAATTGGTTCTGCATTGATGAAATGCGTATTTGGTCGACTCTTTTTGCTTCCCCTTGGACACAATTAACTCCGCTGAATTGTAACTTTTGATTTCTATGTTGTGATTTAAGCCTTTTGCTTAAATTGATTGTCATTAAATTTAACTGCGCTCCCGGATCCAATAACGCTCGACATTTGACTTTCTTCCCTTGATTGTCTTCTGCGTAGACGAGTGCGGTCGAAAGCAAAATTTGAGATGTTGTCTTTCTGACCAAAGTTACACTTGGTCGTTGAGATGCTGGAGTGCTCGTAACGTTTTGCACTTGGGGAGTTGTCTCTGAAACTACTGGATTCTCCGTATTGCTTAAACTAGACTCATCTTTGTGAAGTAAAGTGTTCTGTGGCATGTTGGACTTCCTACATTTTTATGATCGACAATTCTTAGCAAAATGCCCATACTTCAAGAAGTTTACACATTTCTTTTCTACTAGCAGTTTTCTTCTGTCGTCTGGCGATAGTTTCAATAACGCCTCGCAGTTGAAAGGAAGATAATTCCCATTTCCACACAAAATGCAGCTGGACGATGTATTCATCATGACCAGCTTTTTATCTTGTGCCCTATCCTTTTGAGACGATGTCTTCGAATTTGTAGATTTGGATCTGTTTTGTTGTAGTAACATCAATGACTGACATCTCTCTGACAGAAACTTTGTGAAATCAGTTAACTTTGGCATATTTTCTGTTGTACGGTTCTTATTTCTCTCTTGCCAATCGCGTTGCTCTGCGTAGTGTAACTTCTTTTTAGCTAAATGTATTATTAATGAGTCCCAGTGATCTACGGGCTGATTTAGAGATATTAGATTAGATTTATTGTTAATTCTGCAATTAAGTGTAGTAACTTGGTGGCAGAATATCTTAACCTTACATGCATTAAACTTAGATTCACTAAGAAAAAGTTACAAAAAAAGTAGTTAATTAAGATAATAATAATAATAAATAGTACATAACATCACCACGCAAACCTTACTCCAATTCACTTCCCTTCACTTCACTGCACAACACTCAACTGTGACGCATTTCTTTCGCATTCCCTTCCCTCCACTTCACTTCATAACACTACACTGCGCTGCACTACACTCCACTGCACTGCACTGCACTGCACTGCACTAAATGAATAATAATAAAATGATAACAATAGGAATAAAGGTAATATTAACAATACTTCTACAACTGATATTTATACTAACAATTAAACAACTTACTTTGGAGGATATACTACTAATTTAACAGTAGAAACAACATTGATACATATAACCAAATATATAATTAACTAGAAAACTAATTTATTTTTAAACTTGCTCAAGCTTTGAGGAAAGGGTTCTAAGATAGTCGTAGGCAAACTGTTCCAGTCTCTAATTGTTCGGTTTGTAAATTAAAATTTCCCGACATCCGTTTTCTGTTTTCTTGTCTTAATTTTATGCATGTGATCCGTTCTACCGAAGTATGAAGGTTTTCCTAAACGACGGTGTATTTCATTCCAAGCAGGATAGCCTGTGTATGCTTTGTACATAACATAAAGTCGCAGCTTCATCCGCCTCTTTTCGAGTGATTCCCATGCACCTCTATTTTTTGATCCCCTGAAAGTGAATTTCGATGCTCTGCGCTGGACCTTTTCTAGATTACCTTGCTGCGATATTCTGTACGGGTCCCAACATACCGCGCCATATTCTAATACGGGTCGGACTAGTGACATATAAGCTAATTCTTTACCTCTCACTGTACTCTTCTTTAGGATCCGCATGACGAAATGTAGAGATCTCCAGGCTTTTCCCACAACGAAATTTACTTGATTTTCCCAGCTCAATTTACTATCTAATTGAATTCCTAAATATTTGCAAGATGTGACTGTAGGTATGACTTTGTTGTTCAATTTGTACACAGTTTCACCATAACTTCGACCCCTACCAAACGTGATGGCTTTACTTTTGGAACTATTTATTTCCATGCCATTTGTTTTTGCCCAGGAGTGTAATTTGTCTGTGTCTCGCTGCAAAATATACACGTCCTCCTCTGATTTGATAACCCGATAGATGATACAGTCATCAGCAAAGAGTCTTACGTTTGAAGCTAAATTTTTTGGCAAGTCATTCACGAAGGCGAGAAACATGAGAGGCCCAATGACACTTCCTTGTGGAATCCCTGACGTAACACTTACGGAGGTTGATAGATATCTTCCGATTCAAACCTGCTGTTTCCTATCACGTAATAGTTCATTTATCCAAGCCACCACCCTAGTGTCTATACCCGAATCTATTAATTTATTTACAAGACGATCGTGAGGAACAACATCAAAAGCTTTGGCAAAATCTATTACTATTGCGTCTACCCTTCCACCTTTATCAATTTCGTCGGTTAGATCTTGTAGAAGTGAGACAAGCTGACTCTCACAGGAAAACCCGTCTCGGAAGCCGTGCTGACCTTGATAAAGCCATTCCTTGCCCTCCCATTCTTTCCGGATGTAGTTAATAATTAGTTGTTCCATGAGTTTGCATACGACTGACGTGAGACTTATCGGCCTATAGTTACTAAGTGCCGTTTTATCGCCACTTTTAAAAACAGGTACTTTTGAGATATCAAGGCTGATATATTTGTCTGAATGTGCCAATTCAATTTTCGCAACGAATCGGCCTTGTTGTCTTTGGTGATGTCAGGAAACTTTAAGAGTTCTTCCATGTGTGTCTCGATTATCATTATCTGGTTGTCATATGTGACTTTTAGAAGATTCCAAGCATTCGTGTAGTTTTCATTGCTGATTGTGAATCCTTCGATGACATTTAGTGCTTCTCTTTTCAATACTCCGATGAGGTACTAATGTTTTTGAATGTTGGATTTACTTTCATCGTTGTGAATTGTGGTTTCAACACTGTTTTTGAAGAATAACCATTTCCCATAATCGCTGCTGAATTCTGTAAATTTTATTTCTGGTAACCTCGGAGCATTCCTATTTACTGGATTAACTTGAGGATTATTTTGATTTTGAAGATTAGGTTCATTGTCAATAACAGTTTTTTGCTGTTGCCAAATCGATGATGGTGTGAAGCTTGGTAGTTATTTCAAAGTACTTCTTTTCAAATAAAGCACGTTTACCCTCGCATTCCAAGACAAAGTTCTGTATTACACTTTCATCTGTATATTCCTGGATATCATGCTAAATATCTTCGAAGTTCTTCCATGATTCTTCAATCTTCTCTAACTTCGCGTTTGCTTCTGCCGCTTTGGTGGTTTCGGTGATGAAATTAGCTGTTCTGGTCAAGAAACCTTTTACTCCTGCACGACTTTGCTTTAGCTTTGCGAATTGCGACATCCTGAACTGCGAATAGGCTTGGAATTTTATGGGTTAATTGTTTTTGGTGCTAATTAATACAATATTAAAAAATGAGTTAATTTACTTAGATTAGGATGAAATTAGGAATTCGAAAAGGATAATTTTATGGCGACTCACTGACCTGAACGTCTGTCGATGTTTGTGTGCAATTGATGTTCTCTGCCACGTCGCTGTCCGATGTGCAATCGTTGTGTTGCCGCCAAAAAAACTCCCGTCGATCAAATTCGAAAATTATTCCAGTTGCTTTGATTAATGCCGATGTTGTTGTTGATTAATGCTGTTGCTGCTTGTCGATGTTGTTTGAACCGACTTCTTGCTGATGTCTGTGTTTCTCGACTGTAGTCTGACGCTGCTTGCAATGGCGTCTCAGTCAGTGTTGCCAGGTGCGGACGATTAAGATCCGCCATCACTGATTTCATTTCCCGCTAAAAACCGCTAATGTCATTTAAAATTTTCCGCTAAAATCCCGCGAAATCCAAAACATTTAACCGATAAAAATCGAAGCTAAAAATATATATAACCTAAAGAAACATGATATTTTAACAATATTTTTATTATCAGGTAGGGAAATAATTTTAATTTGATTAAAATATATTATTTTATTTAAAATCTGTGCGAAAATGTAGCGTATAAAACACTGTATAAACATACATTATGTTACATAAATTATATAAATGAAAAAATGAAAGGTTGATTAAAAATTTTTAATTTAACATAAGATAAAGTTTGAATATCTTCAAAAAATTAATTGATAAACTTTTGAATAATGTTCATACAAAATCTAACAAAACAGTTAAATCGTCCGTATTGTCTGAGCCGGACTTGTATTTTTCATTCGCATTTACTTGTTGTAAAACCTTTTCTGGGAACGTATAATCGTAACAACATTTTCCAACTCTTCTTAAAGCAAAGCGAATTGTTAAAATGGCGTTCAAAGTTTCAGTTTTTAATTTGTTTCGCAATTTTGTTTTGACTATATTCATTAAACTAAACACGCGTTCAATTTCAGCATTCGAATGCGGTAAAATCAAAATTGATAGAGCAAATTCAGATAATTCCTTAAAAGGATGCGAATTTGAAGCATCAACATATTTTGTTACTTCGCCCCAAAAACCGATTGTACTTTGTGTCTCATTCCAATTGACTAAATGAATGTAGTTAAACTGGTGTTCAATTTGAGTAATCAGATCGTCTGAAACATTGAACAGCTTGAAAAGCTCGGACAAGCTTTTTTTATTACTACGCAGTGTATTGTTAACTGACCATGCTGAAATATTTTCTAATATTTCAATATTGTCTGGTAATCGCTGTTTTAATTGTTTGAACAATGACAATAGAAATGAAACGCAACGTCACGAAGTACAGACTCAGCTTCAAGTGTAATTTTACCTTGTTTTCTTAGTTCGTCTAATTTTTGCTCTGCGGCATAATTTAAATATGGCTTTTTCATTATATAGTCATCTATGTTGCAGTGTAATGGACCAATACCACTGTTTGGAATTATGATTTTTTGCGCTATAGAAAGAGTTAACATTTTTAAATCTGTCAGAAGCTTTGTTGGATCAACGTGATTAGACTCAAAAATTTTATTTACTCGTTGCAGATCTGATAAAATGGGATTTAAAAAAAGTAAATAGACAAGATTAAGTTCATCGTCATACATTTTAAATAACGACTCAGCAGTGTAACATCTTTCAGAATTTCTGGCTATGCTAAAATGAGTTTTTAACTCCACCCATTGATTTGAAATTTGTTTCACTGCTCGTTCAATTGAAAGCCACCGAGTACCTGACAACTGAGGAATTTTTAAGGGCTCATCGCCATTATTAATTAATTTATATAATTCGCGATATGCTAGTTGCCGCGCTGACGATTTACTAAACCAATTGTAGGTTTCTGAGATCAAAAATTCTAGACATCGTGGCAAAGATTCCGCAGTAGCATGTGATACAGCGAGTTGTAACGAATGACAAGTACATCTGATTAAAATAAGCTCCGGTACGTCTTCTTTTAATTTTGCATACATCCCATTGTTGCAACCTACCATAACGCTAGCATTGTCTGTTCCTATGCCTTTCAAATTTTTAATATTCAAATTGAAGCGATTGAGCGCCGATTTAATGGCTGACACAATTGAATTTGCGTCCCCCGCTTCCAATTCGACCAAAGCTAAGAATGTCAATATGACTCTGTTTTGTTTAAAACTATAATAAATAATTGAAATGCCTAAAAATGTTGTAAAAGAAATGTCGTTTGACTCATCCAAAAGTAAGCTGAATGGCCTATCTCCAATATCGTCCAAAAGCTCATCTTCAAAGTGTTTTCGAGGTACAGTTTTTATCACAGCACATTTTGTTCGATGCATCTGAACCCCACATGCTACTTTACTGTCTGCAAAGATGTGATACAAGTCACACAAATGGTCAGTAGATGCAATCGAGCAATGAGTGACAATATAGAGAGCCGTTTTAGCTACTGCATTTGCAGTCTCATTCGTCGATTTTACAAACTGCAGTGTCCTGTCGTGCAGCCGAAAAAGGTTCACTAGCATCTGAAATATTTTTTCGTCTTAGCATGATCCTCTAGATCGCAATGCTTCGCCATCAAATCACATTTGCAGAACCTGGCAAAAAAATTATAACTTAGGATATTTTAACATAAATTAAAAGAAATATGGGTTGCAAATAATTTGCAAATTATTTTTTTATATAAATATTTTTCAAAGAATTATTGGAAATATAATAATCTGAATATCAATATTATTAGCATGAATAATAAAAAAATAACAGTATGTTATTATTACAATTATTATAATTGTAAAATTACTCTCCTGCAGCGAACTTTTTCAGGGTTATCAGCAATTTCCATTACCCAGTCTTTTAATAGCTTTTCGGTAAGCCACTTCTTTCTAAATAATTGCAATGTTTTTTTTCTTACTTGTGTTTTTGTTTTTAGATCCTTCGGGTTTTGATTGTGGGGGTTTTCCCATTTTTATTATAAATTAGATGAAATTGTATTTTTTTGCACCATAAAAATTGTAGGTCAAACAAATGTTCCAGAACTTCAAAAGCAGTTGATATAAAAAGAGGTATCGAGTACCAACCTTATAATATATTAATAGTTGTTGCCACTCTGATTAACTTAAATGAAGTATATTCCATTTCTTTCTAACAGCTTTGCTAATATGAAATAAATGTATAGTTGGAACCAAAGGCCTAGTATCCGATTAGTTAGTAACTCGATTAAAAGTTGGTGCTACTTATGCAAACATACAGGCATAAAGCTAATATATTAGTATAAACGAAATTATGACAAAATTTGACAAATTTTTTGTTATTAAAAGTTAAATTTTGAATCCATATATGGCATTTCAGATTGATTGTCTTTCGTGACGAATTCATTGTTCTCATGCGATTAGCATGCTCAATATCTGATTTGTTTTTAGAAGAATCATATTTCTCTTCGTCGAAATTATCTTCGCCACCAAGGACCCGACAAAACAAAAACAGATTTTTGTTACATTTTTACGACGTGAATACTATTGGCGTATTCGAGAACTAACATTTTAAAATAATAATAAAAAACAAACAATTCAGTCCACATAAGTGCGTCCTTTATTATTATTTTAAAATGTTCGTGCTCGAATACACCATATGAACATAATCTTCAATGGCGTGTTCCGATATTAAGAATATTTTCTATTGAAAAAGGACACACAATTGAGTGTACATACGTTCATTCTTCGTCAATACAAAATATTCTGAATATCGGAACACGCCACAAAATATTATTACATATACAATTATGAAAGAATTATAAAAATGAATAAATTGTTCATTTTCAATTTTTCTTTAAAAATTTGTCTCTTATAAAAGATTCAATATATAAATAAATCCGCTGATATTCCGCAACTGTGAAAAAAACGCTATTTTTTCCGCTACCCGCGAAGGACAATTTTTTCCCGCGGAGTATTTCGAAAAAACGCTGAATTTAGCGGGAAACTCGCCGATCTGGCAACCCTGGTTATTGCTGCTGTGGAATTATCTATCGATTGTTGTCGATAAACTGACAATTAGTTTAATAGCATGATTGTTGATGCTGCGTCTGAGACCAGAATCAGAAATTGAATTTCATCTACGTCCGATAACTGAATCTTTTCGTTTAGAATACATCAACTAAAGGCTATGATTAAGGATACAACCCATCACGTTGAAATCCCAAATATTATCACTCACTAACTTTTAACACTATTATCACTAACTTTTCACTGAATTAGAAATGCAAGAATGTTTACTCTTTTTATAGCGGAAGTGTTCACTCTTTTTACAGCCTTCAGTGCGGCGCCCATGGCCAGAGTTCAGATAATGAATTTCTGAATAAAAAAATCCAATTAAAGAATCCAATAAAAAAATCAGCTAACCATTTAGTTATTACGAATAAGGTTACAGCTCATCTCTTATCGTACAATGACACTATCTTACAATATCGTAATATCACACAATTCCTAATACTATCTCTCATTAACATGTCACTGAAGATAATAATATCACTGTATACCACAATCTATATCCGTCGTAAACGAGCCAAGGAACAAATTTTTATCGCCGCCATTTTGCTCGCCAGCTTTTCCATACTTTCTCTTCTTCAACATAATATCGGTATCCCCTCAAAATCATTTCCCCCCTAACACGTAACCGCAAAATAATCACAATCTTTAATGCTGATATCTATCTCAGTAACTGACATTAAATAGAACGGAAGAGGATTTCAGTAAATCACTTCATTCGATTTTGTTTCATTTCAGGTTCAGGTGGTTTTGTAAAAGAAATTACGACAGATGTTGAAAATGCCTGTGTCCATTGTGCATGTCAATAGTTTCGTATCCAATGAAATTCCATTCTGCAACAATGCACCTGTCATTAAGGGTGAAAACTGTCTACTTGATGCCAAAGGCGTAGACCTCACGGTATTGGTATAGAGACAATTTTACCATTGTTTGTGGCATTCAGCATTGATGCTTGCCAACTTGAAGCAATAGTGCTTCACCAGCTCATGAAGTCACGTGTTCTGGACATCTCTATTCATTGTTTTCTTGGCGCACGGGGTGGGTATAACCGTACGATATTGTATTCTTATTCCGTTCAAGTGAAGTATAGTGAATCGTTGCTTGATGCGGTATCCATTTTGTTCGAGAGCGTCACCGAACCTAAGTGAAATAGGTAAGTACTAAGTACGTTTTCTTAATCATTTTCACATTGTTGTACCATTGTTCTATTTTAAAATAAAAACTTAATCTTCTCTTTTCTCTATCTTTTGAACATATAATTTTTTACGTGTATGATCGTAGCGGATATTCTGGGTTCGGGGACAGCAAGAATTTCTAAAATCGATGTCGTATTTCTCAACATTCGTATATTGGCGGCAGTAGGGAAAGGTGGAACAACTACCTGTGACAACTTTCGTATTTTAATTTTTTCCTCCTATAGTTTTGCATTTCTTAACTAATTTACGCTTTAAAAATAAACACTCAATGTTGTGTACAGAAACTTATTTTCTTGTGATCTGATATTAATTTTAAACATGGTAGAAATTAATTTTTGGAAAAATTAAATATTATTGGTGAAAGGCATAACACTGCTTTTGTAACTCTGACTAGGGTAGGTGTACCTAAGACTACTAACACAAATTATAATAATCAGTTAATTTGAACCTATTTTATTAATAAAAACTACATTTTAACAATGTAATATGAAAATACAAAGCACACCTGAAATATACTTTTCCGAACTGACGAAAAGTGAGAAAAAAGGACTAAATGGAACAAAGAACATGAAAATGAAAACCAAGCAAATCTGAACAAATGTTTGATAAATTTAAATTAATTATATTCTCTAAATTTTTCTTTAAACAAATTATAATGCCTTTATGGTACTATAAAAACAAAGGTACGGATCAAAGGAACACAACATTCTCCTACTCATCAAAATAAAATTGTGGCTGATAAAATGTTTAAATGGAAAATTTTGGGATCGTCAGATACTGGGTACGTATATTGTACTAATTTCTAATATATACTCAATGAAGTATCATCAACTAAATTTATATATCGCTATTCCAGAAGAACATTGACATTGCAGCAAAAACACAACTTTGCACCAGAGCCAAAAAAGATTGCTTTTATATCATAGACTCTGCAAATGAAATAATTTTGTTAGATATTAGCCAAGGCCTTCCCCACAATTATTTCGTATAGTGTTTCTGATGGTGCTCTTGGCCCTAATTGTGCAACCAAGTCAATTTTACAAAATGTTGCGTTTTATGAATGTTCTTCTGGAACAGCAATTTTATCTACTACAGTGTGTAAGGGATGACTTTGATGGATTGGTTTGCTGTTTATACTTAACTTATGACTTAATGGTTTATTGTAAAACAAAAATGTATGGTGTTAGAAAATATATAAAATATATGCAAAAAATACATTGATTTTTAAGCAAGTATTGATATAATTTAATCAAAATTTTGTACAACTTGTTTGACCAAATAACGCCAAATACATACGCAACTTCATTTCAGTCAATTCTTTTTCACACAAAATTATGTCAGAATGATAAGTTTACTTACTAATTTTCTTACTTTCTGAAGTCATATGAGATCACGAAACTTAAATAAAATCACCACTACAAATTTAACCCCAAACACCCAAACCGCCCGTGCAAAGATATGATTTATTTATTTATTTAGTCAAAAACAGTTAACAAGTATGTGTGTGACGTATGGGGGAGAAAATAAGTTTCAGAATCCCTTCCCAACAAATTAACTATTAATAGTTGAAAGATGAAAAAACAATAATAGTAATAATAATAATAATAATAATAATAATAATAATAATAATAATAATAATAATAATAATAATAATAATAATAATAATAATAATATTAATAATAAATTTAAAAAAGGGAGAGATTAACATTTAAGAAAACTAGATATTTTTGTTGCCAAATTGTAGAAAACTTATTTGTAACAGTAAACGAACGAACAGATTTGATTTTTCTCTATTGCTAACAAATAGAAACTCACCCTAAGCTCTACTACCACTACAAGCAAAAGGAAAGTTCAACAAAACGTGTGCATAGTGAAGCTACATTTACGTCCAGAAGCAAATCAAGGGGCCATCTCAGCATTTGCTCAATGGATCTTGGAAACTGGACAAAAACCTGATCGAGATGGGGGTCATTGACCCGGAGCTGAATTACATTACTTGTTATATGCATTTAAGTCTTTTTAAAAAATTATACAATGCAAATGTAAACTAATTCATTATACTATATCATTGTTTTGTTAAAGTAAACATTATTTTTCTTCTTGACGATCAGTATAGTCTCTAATTTTATAGAAACAGTTTTGCCAGAGAAAACATTTTACTTTTAACTTAAATTTGTGTACCAATTTTAATTGTTTAATTTCATCTGGCAATGCATTGTAACATAATGTACATGTATTGTATGTGGATTTCTTGTAGTGAACTGTTGATACTGATTTGTAGTGAGCACTTGATGAACATTATTTGTACGTTGAGTGTTGTAACTATAAATATCAGTATTACATGAAAATAAGTTCCCACCGTTAAGTAAGTTAGTTTTGACAAATACTACAGATTCGTAAATAAATAGGCAAGGCGATGATAAGATTCCAAGCTCAACGAAAAGAGGCTTGCACGGATCACGTTGATGGCATTTTTTCAATATTTGGATAATTTCCTTTTGCAATCAAAATGTCTGGGCACTAAAGGATGAGCTTCCCAAGAATATTATGCCATATCTCAGGCGGGAATATACATTTGCAAAATACACGCAACGAGCTGCATGAAGGCTGACAGAGTTAGAACGAATTCTGCATGCATAACATAATGAGCTTAATTTAGTGTTTAATTCTGTTATATGTACATTCCATTTGAGGTTTGATTCAATTGAAGACCTAGAAATTTTGTTACCTTAACATCAGCTAATTGCATATTGTTCATTTTCAATGGAGCATACGATTGCCGATTTGAAACACAAAATTTAATTGAGACAGTTTTTCCTTCATTAACTATTAATTTGTTATGACAAATTGGTTTTTTTAACTAAAACTACAGAATAATTTTTATTCATAAATAAAAATTACTACATTGTGGTTGATATAAAGTTATGCAATGATTCTGAATAGAAATGTTCTGAGTTTCTTTGAAATGTTGAAAATTATTTCAAGGATATTTTAATTGAAAATTAAAGCAAAAGATTATTTTATATTTCACACTAATTCAAACACAGCCACAATTTTTATAAAAACCTCTAAGTCTGTGAATGCAAATATAGTTTGGTATCTTCAAATTATTATAAAGATAGAGATGTATATTCTCATGAAATTTTTTATTTGTGTAGTTAATTTGTTGTGCAACAAATCATTAGATTATAACATTAGTAAAATGGTCAACAAGTGTTTCATAGTCGAATGTAAATAATAGTTTTTTTATGTACTGACAAATATGCAACAAATAAAGTAAATACAAAATCTATTTCTATGATAGACACTTAAGTAAATAAAAAAAATTTTACCAAGTCAAACAATTAAATTATGAAATAATATTGAACTTATTTAATTTTTGTATTAAATATCAAATGGTACAGTTTATCATGTTCTGTTGAGTACTGAAAAATCTCTGTTTTTCTTTACTAAAGAATTAAATTATTCCAGGAATTTTTATTCCTTAATTTAGAAAAAACAGTTAGCATGCTTCTCCAATTACTTCATTATCAATAATAATTATTCTAGTTTTATTGGTATACGAGTACTACTTACATTTTCACTAGACTAATTACTCACAAACATTCATTTGATGATGTTTGTTCATTTTCAGTGCCTTGATTGTTGCTATAGCCTTTGTAGGACAGTGTAATAGATGAATCAACATGTCACAAACAAATAATTCTTCTTTCATTGATTGCGAAATGACTGTTCCCAATTCATAAAGAAAATTAATATCTTGACAAAAATCTTATACATGAATTCAACATGTTTCTGAAAATCAATAGTTATCTTTTATTCAAAAACCGTTCCAGTGTGAAATAAATACATTCAGTTTCTTAATAAGTTAATGTGATTTATTCGGTTGCAATTAGTCATTACAAGTCGGCAATGTTTTGGCTAACTTTTTTTAACCATCTTCAGTCCCATTGTTTAAAGAGAAACATTCTTTTTAGTTTACAATATATAAGGGATACACAAGTGATCAATTGATTGAACATCATTATAATTTCCACAAAGTTTTCAAATTACTTTTAACCAGAAATAATAAATTGGCAAATTTTGAAAATTTTATATTTTAGTGTTTAGCTTTTTTTTCTGGTAATACTAGATAAAAGCATACATGTATTAGTAAATACGTTGGAAGGTAACAAATTTAAAACTAGAAAAAAAAATTTAAAATACATACAATAACTTCAAAAGGAGTGAAGAGTGCGCATATTCAAGCTGTTTCTGTTTCAAAAACATATCTGCAGAAGATGGCAATTGGAGTCTATTAGATGTAGTTTAACTGTCAAGAAAGTTCAGGTGAAAAAAGAAAAGTAGGAAGAGAGATAGTGTGAGGTAAAATCAACTGTCGTGAGAGAGGAGACATTCAGTACATTACGTACACATGAATCCGTGAAATAAACTGAATGTCCCCTCTCTCTCTCGCCACAGTTAATTGTATCCCGTTTTCTTTAAGTGATTAGTAGCATGCAAGAAAGTAAAATGGCTAACGTTACATTGATTTCGTCTGGTGATTTTCTATCTTCTTTCTGGGTAACACTGGGAGCTCCTGAACAACTGATGTAAGTGCAGTGCCTCTGACCGTGAGGTCCTAGGTTCGAGTCCCGACAGCGGCCGGATTTTCGACACTAGCCTTTCAGCTGGGTTCAATTCAATCATTGTCTAGAGGAGAATTGTTGTGGCCGGCTGCTCTGATTAGTAGTTTTCCGTGGTTTCTCCGATCAACACTGGGGTAATGCCGGAGCCTTATTCAATGCCCTAACAAACGGGCCACGGACCGCGTGCATCTTTCTTTCCTCTTCTTTGTCCTATCCTTACCCCTTACACACACACTTACACGAACATGCACTACACTACTACACATGCCGGGAGACCGGCCGGGGAATTAGAACTTGTCCCGGCTGGAGGGTGCCCCGCTGGTGGGATATACCTGGTTAAGGAAAAAATCGACCGTAGGTCGGCGCCGGATCTCGCCTTCCAATCGGGAAAGATCACCGCCGCCTCATGATGAAATAGCATGCACTACACTTACGGGACTAATGACCTAGGTTTTTGACGCGCCCAGAATCACAATCAATTAATCAATCAGGGTAGCATAAAGTACGATTCACACACACAAAAGAAAAAGCAGAATTAAAAGATTTTTGTGGACAAACATTCAAAAAATATAAAAACATACTAGTATTGGCGCAAATCTGGACCTACATCCCTGGAAAAACATTTTTAGAAGATCAACAAATACACAAAAAGTGTTGCAAACTCACATAGTACAACATTGTAACCGAAGTACCTACAATCCATATTTAAGCTTCGATACTGAAATCCATATTGCGATGATCTTTATTATACGTTGAAGCGTTGGGGTAAAAATGTTTACCATTCTGTACGCCATTGTATTTTCAATTTATCCGTTGCAACAAAATTTCCGTCAAACCTGTTAATCAGTCGTTTTAATCATTTAATAAGATATATGTTGCTTTAGTTGCCCCTTATTATTTATGTATTTCAGTCCTTTTTAAAATTTTTAGACTCGATTTTCGTTTCCGAAACATCTTCCTATGAATTTGTCAAAATGATCGGTTAACTAAAAAAAATAAATATTCGGATGGTTTAGATGAATTTCGGGATTGTTTGTTAAAGACTTATACGCTTGCCATTATATATCCGTTAATTGACATATTTAATGCATTCTTATGCACGGGAACTTTTCCAATTTCTTTTAAACAGCTAAGACAAAGCCGCTCTTCAAAAAAAGGCAACAAAAATGTAATTCAAAATTATCAGGCTTTTTCTCTTCTGTCAGTTTTTTCAAAAATATTAGATAAACTTTTTTACGTACCAATGGGAACCTTTCTCACCAAACACAAGGCGATTTCATATTGCCAACATGGGTTTAGAAAATAAAAATCTACGGAAACACCAATATTTTCTTTTCTTAAAGATGTCGCCTGATCATTGGATCAAAACGAAGCACATATTAGATGGTTTTTAGATCTTTCAAAAGCTTTAGACGTCATTGATCATGACATTTTACTTTCAAAATTACCTTCATATAAAATCCGTGGTATTGCCTTAGATAGGTTATGTTCCTACCTTAAACAACGATCTCAAAGAGTAGAAATATCGGACTGGAATGATGGATCATTATGTACACACCTTTCCGACTCTTTACCAATTGCATGTGGAGTCTTTCAGGGATCGATTTTAGGCCCTATTCTTCTCCTACTATACGTAAACGATATGCCCTCGACGATTCGAAACGCAAGAACAGTTCTTTTTTTCATATGATAGGAATAATTTTTGCAATAAAGAAACCATAATTGGTAAAATATTATGTTTCAAATTGGTTCCCTAATAAAAAATTAACAGTAAATGAGAAGAAAACGTTTTGAATGCAGTTTTCCGTTTCAAATAAACTGTATATAATATAACCTGTACTCCATTTGAAATAAACAGTACTATTGACTGATGTTTTGGGAACAAAATTTTTAGGTCTCTTAATTCTGTCAAACCTCAAATGGAACGCCCATTAAAATGAATTGAACCCAATATTAAGTTCATTATGCTACGCGTTCAGAATTTTCAAATTCAGTCATCCTTCATAATGCTCGTTGTGTATATTTTGCGAATATTGATTCCCACCTGAGGTATAGCATAATATTCTTGGAAATACGTTGCTCACTGACGTTTAGATTACAAAAAAGAATTGTACGAATACTAACCAAATCCTACCCACGTGATTGTTGTAAACATATCTTTATTAATCTAGGAATTTTTCTATAACCTTGTCTGTTGATTTACGAATCAGTGTTTTTTTTGTCAAAAATGACTTGCTTCATGGCGGGAATATATTTTCAAAAAATATATTTAACTATAACACTTGACGTAGTAATCATATTCATCAGGTGACAGTATCAATAGCTCGTTACAACAAATTCACAGGTACACAAATTCAAGTTACAAGTAAATTATTTTCTTCTGCATAACTGTTTCTATACGTTTAGAGACTATACTGATCATCAAAAAGGAAAATAATGTTAATTTTTCAAAACAATGATATAGTGTAATGAATTAGTTTACAATTGTATTGTATAAATTTTAAAAGACAGCTTCCAGGTCAATTGCCCCATTTCGATCAGGTTTTTGTCCAGTTTCCCAGATCGTTGAGGAAATGCAGAGATGGCTCTTTAAATTGTTCCTGGACGTAGATGTAGCTTCACTATGCGCGCGTTTTGTTGAGCTCTCCTTTTGCTTGTAGAGTTAGTGGAACTAAGGGTGAGTTACTATTTTGTTAGCAATGCAGAAACATCAAATTTGCATTTCCTTTACCGTTGCAAATATGTTTTCTATAACTAGGGAAAGTCTATTTTTGCAAATGTGGGGAATCTCGCGTTTTAAATTTATTATTATTATTATTATTATTATTATTATTATTATTATTATTATTATTATTATTATTATTATTATTATTACTGTTTTTAAAAACTTTTTCTCATCTTTCAATAATTTTTATTTAAAATGTTGGTAAAGGTTTGCGGATCTTAAAAGAGCGTGCTTAGTTGATTTTCTTCTCCATACGCCACATACTGGTCGCGCAAGTTTTTATGATACGTGATCTCCCTAACTCTTGTCCAGCGCCGAATAGCATGTCCAGATGCGATTCTTACGCCCGACTCGGAACGGCACGTATCAATTTATAATGCAATTTTTCGTCTAGTTAGTACAGTTGATGATAATGATGATGATGTGTGCCTGATGAATCCCTAAAAGAGCAACGGTTTCCTGTCAGAAAACAAGGGTGGTTCTGCTTAACTCTTACGTTGAACCACTCATTAAGGGATTTTTAGTTTTTACAGTAATATTTACTCTTTAACTATTTACACGCAGTTTCCTAACACGCTGAGTTTTATATTTTCCAGAGCGAAGTCTATCTATTATTCTCGTTCTTCATTTCTCAATCTTCTTATTTTTAGTGTTCCAATTATTAGTTTATGCGAATTTTCCTTTTGATCTGCTTTGTAGTATTGATGTTCTTTAACCTTTTTGCATTTATTCAGGTCTTCTTTCCGGAAAAGATCCCAATCTATTCATTTTCCATCAAATTGTGTTTTCTTTTAACCAATTTTAAGTTAGTGATCTTTGCTTCTTTCTTTTTTTTATGTCTCTGACGTAATGCCGATTGTATTTCCCTTTCCTTTTTTGTAAAATATTCTTCAGTGTAGATTACTTGGCCTTGTAGTTTACTTTTTTCTTTAAGACCTTGATTTTATCTGTAAAGTTTATCATTTTGGCTCTTAGTAATTCTTTAATTTGCCAATCTTTTCCTATATAGTACGCTTCTTTTATTTGCTTCGTAAAGCTATTTGTTTTAGTGTTTTTGCAGCAATTGCCATTGTTCTCCTTTTGTCATCTGCTGAAACATTTTTGTCTTTAATTATTATGTTATTTCTTTTTTCTACTTTAATTTTTCTTTCTTCTTCCTCCTCTATTTCAGCCTCTTTTTATTATAGTAAGTTCTTCATTTTCCTCTGTTATCTAGTGATGATATTAGGTTTTGCAAATAAAATGATAATGAAATTTTAAAAGTTTTAGTCCGTTATAATATTTTTAAAAACAAACTACAACTGACAAAAAAAAAAAAAACACTGTAACGAACAAAGAGAAAAATCCCGTGTCGACTAGTTTGCACTTACTATAAAATATGTGACTGATTGGCTGGTATAAAGCTCATAGTGGAACATTCAAGCAGAGGCATTCTTCATTAACACATGCTTTGAGAACTACGAGTAATATTGTCTCTTAGGTGAAGATAGGATTGAAAGAAACGAATAAATACACGTCCAGCAATGATGCGACGAGTTTAAATTTACAATTTTTTATTATTAACCCTCACTTTGATACCGTAAATGATTTTCAGTATAAAATCACTATTTTATGGAAATCGGTATTAAATTCAGTAGGTATTTTCCTTTACTTCACTTTTAGTTGGTGTGTGGGGTATGAGATACCGCGCGGGCAAGTTGAAAGTGGTTCAGCAGACGTGATTTTTATTCTGAACCTTCCTTACACCTTTTGCGATAGTCCTTGACTGATTGTTTGCGAAGACCAAAGAGCGCACTGGTTTTAGTTGTGAAGTTATTATTTTCGCCATCCCTCGGTGTCTCATTTCGCTGACACTACTTAGGTAAGAATATTTGTATTATTACTTTGGCTATATTTTAGCGTTTAGGTCTTGCAACGTCTACATCTAAAATAATCTCTCGTAGACGACGACGGAAAAACATTTTCCTTTTGAAATGAAGGCTAATGACGCGTAATTTGTGAATGAGACAATAAATGATGCTGAGGTGGATTATGATGTTGTGGATTCCATGGAATGCAGTTGAAATGACTCGTATTTTGTAGGAAATTCTGACCACGAATTAAGTGCAGATCAGGAATTAGATAATGAAGAACAAGAGAGGAAAAATGAAACTATCAAACAGGTTACAATTACCAAGAAGTCACACATCAGAATTATGTCTATGTATGGAGCGCGTACTTTCTGCCAAAATCACAAAAAAAGTGGATGTGGAAAGCGCAAGTGGAAACACAGCTGCAGTTCGTTCGGATGTAAAGAAGGCATGTTATCTATACTATTCCAAATTAAAAGAGGAGATATTATTCTTGTGTGTATTATGCCAGAAACCAATATAGTGCGCTAATAAAATGTACAAAACGTGTAAAATATAGGATAGAGTAATAATAACTTGTATACTGTAGTAATGTACATATTCTAAATCTCACATAATCGATGTACAATAGCATTAGTTTGATTAAAGGATATAATATTAACCGATTTAGCCTTATAAATTGATTTAAAATTCACACGACTACAAAAAGTTGAAGTTTTTTCATGCTGTATCACATACCGCCGCACTAGTTAATAGGTAGAAAAATGACACTAACTAAAGGAATTAAATTCATAATATTAAATTCAGTAGGTATTTTCATTTACTTAAAAATTCAGTGTTTCTACAAAAAAATCAGTATATCTGGCAGCACTGATGTAACGTTGCCACGTGGGTAGGAACTCGCTGATTGTTACATACACATTCTTCCTCGGGACTATTTAAGTACACGCGTAATAAAATAGTTCCGTAAACTTCAACCAAATGCACGTAATATACAGTAGAAAATCATATGTAAGCATCTCAGATAAGTATAAATTTACATTACTCGTTATGTGTTTCTTCGAATGAGAGAGCGTAACGAAAATACGAAGAAAGGGGTAAGGGAAGAAGTAGTTTCCATGTAATGCAGATCGCGTATCACGTGTGCTCGTAGAGTGATGAAACAATGTGAGATGTGCCGAATGAATGAGTGTAATAGAAACTCTCATTACACGAAGAAGATCGATTGTTTAAAATTGTGGGTATGGGACTGTGCACGTGACCTGACGTGGCTATTGAGTGTATTCTGTATTTTGCATATTTCACTAAAATGTCATTACTGAACAATCATTTCTATTTTCGCCAACACCTAAAATTGTAATACATATGCGCAAAAAAGCTGATAGAATGATAGAACCCTTGTCATATTCAGTGTGATAGATATTTCATGTAACGATAAAAGGATATTCACATACGTAAATTTCATGTGAAATCAATGATACATTATTGCAGTTCTGATCTAATTGTGTGTTCTGGAGTGAAAAAGTGTCGTGTCATCAAATTGACAATTTTTAAATTCGTAATTTGTCAGCTCAGTGGCCCCAGACCAAGCGTTTCAGCGGAGGAATATATTCTCGTTTGTTTACATCCACTTCGTTCTCTCGTTGGCCTACAGATTGTTGACTAAAGAACAGAACATAGAGGTTAGTTTGTCGATCGGGAGAAAATGAAATTATTGTTATGAATTGGAATAGTTTATGTTCAAAGTGGATTCTGATATCTTTAGAATTTATTAAATAGTGTGAACTTAAGTTTCAAAATTTTAAAGGTGTTTGTAATACTTCAGGTTCTTTCAATGTGCTATGTTTGGTAACGGAAAAATGCTAAGAGCGTGGTTGTTGAAATGGTACATGAGCGGCTGTCGACCAAGCATGCAGTATTGTCCATGGAAAGGTAAGGAAATTATAAAATGGTCGAGATTATGCACACTGTGTGAATGTTTCTAACTTTTAGAAATTTCTAAATATTTATTCATTATATTTTAAGTTAAAATGCAGTGTTATTTTAAAGGAATTATCATTGTGTTGTAATTGTTCTGTGTTACAATGTCTTTTGTTTTGTTGCAAGTTTTAGCGTTGTATATCAATCCCAACCTGCCATTGATAAACGACGAATTAAAATTCACATTGTGATTTGTATTTTTCTGATTCGTATCCGTATTCCCTACAAGTACCGATATTTATCGTAATTGATTAAGTTGCACCCGCATTAAAGGATTTTCTAACCACATAGATATAGATTTTAGTCGCTTGCTTCCGAACTCAGGTCGGTAAAAGATGATTCTTACTCAGTTTCGTGACCAAAATGTAGAAATGAAACGTTCAAACAACCCAGAATTTTAATTTTTTGTTGTAAGTAATTCAACGCGTAGGCAAGATGTTTTACATCTTTTATCAAAGGAAAAATGACTGCTACAATAATATGAAACAATTGTGAAATCTAGGAATACTGACCAGAGAATCAATAATGTGTTTTTATGTGCATTTAGTAGAAATACTTACTTATGTTCCACATAAAGAACACTAAATTGTCTGTCACCTATTCGTATTAGAATAGTTTGCTAAGGATTTTTTTTAAAGACACAAGTTTTCAAGAATGTAGGAATAAATTCAGCGAATGACATAATCATAGACTGAAGTATTTGAAAATTTGTCCGTTTGTATTTCATTTCATTGCGCAGTATTTTAAGGTTCTCTCCTCAACTACCCCCTTCTCCTACTTCCGCCCAACCGTCTCAGCCAATTGCATTCTGTTCGATTTAATCTTTTGTATGATACCACCATGCCTAATGTGCTTTTGCACTGGCTGGTGTATTTTAGATTTATTTATTTTAATGTATTAATTATCTTTGGTTTTTCAAAATGGAGAGTCTTTACAAGATGCTTTTTATATGGACTGCTACTGTTTTACTATAGTTGTATCGTTTTTTATATTAACATCAATAACTGTCATTAATGTTCTGTAAAATAATTCTGTTATATTCATAATATCCTGGCGATGTGAAAAAACATTATAACCTCGAAACACGGCCTAGAAAGTGAGACTTTTGCTTGTGAATACAACACTGAAGGATAACGCAACGACAGACCAAGCATTTTTAAATTAGTACGCCAAAGACACGTACGAGTTACATACACGTACATTCATGAAATATATGAAAAGCGTGAGATCATACTCAATATTCTCAGCAGCAGCAGCAGAAACGTCGATACAAATCGTCCAATGTTCAGTTTGCCTTATTACTAGGTGAAGCGCGCACAGACGTGCAGGCTATGTTCCTAGTTTTCCAGCGCTTCTGGATGTAGTGGTTGATCCTTTTCTCTCTCTTTCTGAACCATTCAATGTGGTATCGTTCGCAGGTGTGGACACAGGCTTTACACACATACACACACACACACACACACGCACGCACGCACATACACGCACGCGCACACACGCACACACGCGCACACACGCACGCGAGTGCACACGCGCACACACGTACACACGCCAGTCGGTTTGCGGAATCGTATTTGTTCGCATATCAAATCGCGGATGTTGTGTGTTGCTAGTCTTGAGACTGCATGTCGCATTTCGTTATTAGCGGTCATCCAATTTCGGTTTGTCATTGCCTCTATCGTATACAGTTCAGCTTACATTTCTCTTCTCTTCACTTCTAGGAAGTTTTTTCTGTGTTTTAGCTCTGTCAATGCTGTCGTGTCTGGGAGAAGGAATTGTGTGTCAAATCGTCAATTAGAAAGCTTTCCTTTGCTAGAACGTAGATTAGTCACGATCGTGCTGTCAAAACTTCTCCTAGAGCTTTTTAAGGAAGGGGGCATTTACTTTCTCTTCTTGAGACAAGTTACCTATTGTCAGTTTTTCCCGGGTGCTCTCAATTCCAGATGTCATATAGGCAGTACTTTGGCTGAAAATACTTGAATGGCAGCGTTCAGCTCCAGTCTTATTAGCTTTATATCATTTATTGCCTACACGTCTTGTGCTGTGTTTTCCGTGTTGTGTTTTGTGAACACGGAGAAAAAAGAACAGTTGCATTATACATGATCCATTATACTGTAAAGCATGATAATATTGGCCCAACCAGGATCACTGTTCCTGTTTCGTGACGGAGATTGTTGAAACGAAAAGTTGCATCATGAGTCTCTTGTGGCACCCCTCTGAATGCACCTTGACAGAAGTGCACGGATAGGAGCTGCAGAGCCCAAGCAACCTTGTCGGAAGAGTTGACTATCTACTCGACGTAAGCGAGCAACACAGGTTGGAGGAACCAGCCTACCGTCATGACGTATCCGGACGAAACTGAAAGAAGGTGCCAGCCTTCCGAGTCGGCTTACAGAGCTATACTGGTTGAAGGAGTCAGCCATCCGTGTTGCCTAATTTAAGCATTCCTTATTACTGTTACAAGTTACTGATTGTTGACGGGTATAGGAATGGGTTATGTGTAGTACTTGCTATTAATAGAATATTCATTATTTATTTTTGGTCCTACAACAGATCTGTATATTTACCTAAACAACCAGATACCGTAAAATGGAAATAATTGCATAAAAATGCCGCATTTAGTGATAATTAAATTTCACAATACATTACACAAAAAGCCTCAAAAGCCTTTAAATTTTGCAGTCTGATTGTTATTACTGTAGATATACAGACATGAATAATGCCTGTTTTGTTGTTGAATAAAAGAAGTTATATATTGTAGGTTTATTACATATACAATCCATTATATTTTATACATGTATATAATGTAACATAATATAATGTAATGTACTACCTTCAGTCCTAAGTTGACAACTTGCCGCCAAGTAGCTTGCGGAAAATGATATAGGCATCCACTAACTTAGCTGTTAGGTAATACGGCTCGTACTGAGTTAATAGCATTTATTTCGAAGTTCAACGTTACAAATTCAGATGAAAAATCCATGATCAATGCTTCAGCTGCATTTTTAAGATGTTCAAAGATTAATGTATCATCCTCTCCTTTTCTGGTACACAAACAAAAATTAATGGGAAAACCAAATCATGTATTTTTTCATGTAATGTGCACAGTTGATAAAATAGCCTTGAAACACTTTTAAAAGTTCCCATCCTTTGTATAAAAAATAAGTATTCTGTTATTATTGTCTCTGCTGTCGAGCTGTAAAAATGCTTCTCCGCTTAAGCTAACATCGTACGGTGGTGTTACTGTACACTCTTGAAGTGATTGAGGCAGTGGAGGCCTACTACATTCTGTGATCGGTTGACACTGCATCATAAGGAAGTTCTTTTCGGTAAATGCAACACTACTTCCTGATCTTCTGTGCCCTGTATTTCTTCTCTTATTACGCATGCAGAAAGTTCATTTGGGTGTTGTCGGCCCTTCTTTTGATTCCTGTCAGCACTTTCTTTGCGCGAACTTCAGCTCCATATTCCGAATGAGTATGCTGATCTTCTTTATACATATCAATATGATAATTTATATTTTTATTTGTGACGAGACAGGCCTTGCAGATATTTCAATTTTCACAACGTCAATAAGATTTTTTTCATTTCTGCTTAAGGAATGGAACTGATATATAATTGTTATAAATAATTTTATCTTTGTTTTTAGACGAACGAAGTATGCCAAGAATGCCATTCCCAAAGTAATTTCTTATTCATTACCGCGGAAACTATAACACAGTACATTATTTAAATTGTTGACATACATTTCTGTGGACTTCAAAGAAAAAGGACAAAAATTGTGGACGAAAAACATGGACACAATTCTTGTGGACATATGAATTATGGACAAGAGAAACAGTGGACGAATTATTTATGGACAAAAAGAAGTAGAAAAATATCTGTGGACCTTATAACAGTGGACAATATAAAGTGGATCAAGTGTCCTGGAATGGTCAATAAAATCATTTCCTTTCATACATCTCTCTAACTGGACATTTTGAAGAGATAATGTTCTGGTAAAAACTGTATGAAGGAGATGTTGCTGTGCACCACACGCAATACAACAATTTACACTATCGTATACATATAATTAGCTTGGTATCCTAAGATTAAAGTTGAATGTATCTAGGCTGAGAAAGATTCACGGAAAACTTTTATTATCTGTACGGACAGTTTCCCTTGTTTTTGCAAAACAATTTTTAAAAATATATCACAAGCTATAGGAACAGAATCTATCTTTCTTTTGTATAGTGAACAATATCCCATCTACCCTGCCAGAAAAAGTATTGATTGTCTTGCAAATGAAGGGTTGGCTTTCTTGTTTTTAAGGGAATCTTCATTCTTAAAAATCACGATTAACGTTTTTTTTTACTACAAGTTGACTCTATGTCATTCTGTAGTTTTTTGTGATAACTTTTTTTATAGGCTTAGTAATTTTATGTTACACCCTACCTTCAGTTTAAGAACGTGTTTCACCATTGGATTGAATTGTTCAGGTGCTTTGTTAAGCGCAGTTATTATTTTTGACGAATATTCTTCAGTTTTGTGTACAGAATTCAAGATTAGCACAAAATCGAGATCTCTGTTCGTCTTAGTTGAATCCAAGACTAGAGAGTGCTCGTTAAAATTAAACAAAATAAATTGTCTGCAATTAATATGATCCTCTTTTTGAAATATGAAGAATAAAATTCTAAAATATGTCAATAAAATCATTTCTTTTCCTACATCTCTCTAACTGCACATTTTGAGGAGATAACAATGTTCTAGGCAAAAACGGTATGATGGAGATGTTGCTGTACACCACAAGCATTACTACAAAGTACACTATCGTATACATCTAATAAACTTGTTATCCTAAGATTAAAGTTGAGTGTATCTAGGCTGAGAAAGATTCATCCGAGAACTTTTATTTTCTGTACAGGCAATTTCCTTTGTTTTTGCAAAACAATTTTTTAAAATATATCACAAGCTATAGGAACAGAATCCATCATTCTTTTGTATATTAAACAATATCCCGTCTACTCTGCCAGAAAAAGTTTTGATTGGCAATTGAAGGGTTGCCTTTCTTGTTTTTAAGAGAATCTTCATTCCTAAAAATGACGATTAAATGTTTTGTACAACAAGTTGACTGTATGTCATCTTGGAAATATTTATGATAACTTGTCTCAGAGATTAAGTAATTTTTAAGTTACTCTCTATCAAAGAAACACGTTTTGCATGTTTCGACCGTTAAATGAATCTGAATATAGGTAAAATTATTAGGAAAGAGCAGTAGCATATATAATATTAATAATAACAACAACAACAATAATTTTGCGCTGAGTCGTTTTTTTATCCCGTTGTTGATTCTATTCTGTGAATACATCTCTAGTCAACCACTGATTCCTAATGTAGTACATATATTATTAGAGGGGTCCTTCCCCTGGAAACACATCACTGTTGCAGCTTCATCTCTCAAAAGACGTTTGTCGTTTAGCGCTCATTCTTTCACAGAACACGAGATAATGATTTACAGCCATATTCCACTACGAGAAGAGATTTCTTATATAACTATTGTTTTAATACGAAAACAGCGAAAGCTGTATGTGACGCGTGCTAGTGAGGTGTACTCTCCGGAAGTTGTATGGGGCTGCAGAACCCATACTGACCACTGATTAGAAATTTCGTTTTCCACGAAAAAATCTCTTTCAATTAGCGATTAAGTGTCAGGAAAATCGCTCTGTATGATGAGTCAATTTACTACCAAAATTATCTAAAACCGATTAATTTGATTTATATTAGAAACAATACACAAATCTAAAAAACAAAAGGTGTTTGATGATTTTATTTCGATAATGTAAATATTTTTCACATAAAGACAAATATGTCAGCAAAAAGTTGTAAATCAGACTTTTGCCTGTGAGATTTATCAATAACTTAAATATTTTTTTAAAAACATTGGTGAAAAAAATTCCTATCACATTCTGGCGCGAATTTCAAATTTTTGAACTGATGAAAATAGTTTTAACGTTTTTCAATATCGTCCACATCGTTTAAAAATCTGAAAAAATATATGTTATGGGATGTTATGAGACGTATTCTAGGCAAAAAAGCAGACAGTACTCCAACATTATCACGTCAAAAATACATTTCAAATTTTTTTTTTCTACTTGAATTCGGCGTTAGAATTGGTTCCCAAAAATGTCTCAAAATTCAACTATTTTCTCCCGTCTCGCCAATTTTTTTCAGCCTGATACATGCAATAGAAGCTGAGAAAAATAAAAACATGAAAAACACATTTCTGGTTGTATCTCTGCAACAGATTGCCCTAGAAGTTGATTTTTTTGTGATTCTACGTAATTTTTTATTCTATTTCGTATGAGCATCACGATTATCGATTTGGTTTGTGGGCACTTTTCACCCTCTTATTCGGCACCATGCCTGAGATTTATGTCGTCCGAGCGCTGAGCTCCGTCTCCTGGACATGTTTGTTAAGGATGCAGCGAGTGCGGCATTTTGGGGGGTTGAGGTGGAGGCCTGCAAGGAGCCGCGGCCACCGTCTTACTGGACCTAGAGCTCTTACGCCGAGTTTGCAAGTCAACATCGTTTCAAATAGCATCATAAACGTTTTCTTCCCTATCAAGAACAAGGTTATTTCAGTGTATTTCGTTATGCTGCTGCACCTTCTCAGAATTCAATTGATTGTTTGTTTGATTATCCACGGCAATATTCGTGAGATTTCGCAGTTAATAAGCGAAACCATTAGTTTCGATAATTTCACAGATTATTCACCAGGTGGTGTAATCTGTGCACGTATTTGTGATCGTATCCTACAGTATAACAGAAGGTTCACGATAACTATTCACACAACGCTTGATACTGGCAGTTTTTATTGGCACATGACTCATGACTGCTAACAAAAATCTAATTATTCCTCTTGTAATGTACAGAAAGCGAAATCAACGACACTTGCATGTTTAGAATGCAAATATTTTGTGTGAACTAATACCACCACATCGATGTGGCCACTTTTAATTTTTTTCAATTCTAAATCACATATTTCGTCTATTGCTGTTACGCCCATCCATAATTTGTAGTGGCCTGTCAATCTGTAATAACTTGCTTCAAACTCGCCATTTCTAGAACAAACGCCCTTCCTCGTTGTTATAACACAAAATATAAAAACTTGGGATAAATTTTTAAAATATCCAAACTGCTTCCAATCAAAAGTTGGCATTTGCAAAAATCATTTTGTTTTTATCTTCTGCTTTTCGAGGATTACGCGTGTTTGTGCGCCTTGTCTTCACCGTTTTTTCTGCCTTCTATAAGCATACTTTTGATAGGAAATTGTATAGTTTGTGATTTCTTGCTGGCGACGTATGTGTTTCTTCCATCTCCTTTGTAATAAGTCGCAGTTTTGTTATTGGCTGCACCCGGACTTCTTGCATTTCCTTGTCATTCCTAATATGATTTTCCTGTGTGCAACTTTCTACTGTTCATTCGAGGGAGGGTCCAAGTCTGAAACAAGTTCGAGCTTTGCTGTGACCTGTAGAACACTACGGAACACCAGCTGGTGTCGCCACCCGTCTGTAACCGGCAGTACTTACACATGCAGTACTTCTAATGGAATGAGAACGATACACAGACGATTAGTGTGACACCTGCAATTAGATGGCGCTCAGTGCTAACAAGAAGAAAGATAGACTCGATGAGATACTTTGCTCCTGCTTCCAGAATGATCACAAGAAAATTGAGAAATTATCTCACTAAATGATGTCAATAATCCATACACTCTGCTTACCCTTTCTGTCTCAAAATAGTAATTCCTTTGTACTCTTGTCGCAGAAGTTTGTGGTGATTTTTTCTCATTCCCATGTTTATAATTTGAACGAGATGAGTAATAAGTATATTACATTAATATTCCAAAAGTTGTTGAGCAGCAGTTATTATTATGGAGACACTTCTTGGCCGCATTCGCGCAAGTTACGATCGGCGCGGTCTGGTCACTTGTCAATGGTCAAGAGAATGACCAATGTTTTCGTTGCATCCATGGTATAATGCCACAATCCGCCACTGTGAGAGCTGCTGGTCCACACGGGTACCACGGCGCTCCATGCTCTGGGTCAGGATTGAGCCCAAGGAGGTTATAATATATGGAGGCGGCATGGCCGACCATTCCCATTGCGGAAAATGAAGCTAACCCCTTGCAAGCTCGGTTAGGCTACCCGCTTACCAATACGACCAAAAAGCCTGAAATCTACCTTTCCACCCTAACATTTTATTTAGTCATATTTTGATATTTCCGCAGGGAAGATGTTTTATATATAATTATTTATAATTAACAGTCATAAATATTCAGAAAATAAAGCAAAACATGCCTGGAAATATATTAAATCTCCCCAAGTTCATTTAATGGTAGAGGCATCTTTAACCACTGTTTCACTTATTGTGTGAAGCAGATTAGAATTTAATTTATCTGTTTGATGACCTGTATTCTTGAAACATAATTGTACCTTTCACTTCATGGGAGTGAGAAAATACAATATTTTAAAATAGAAATTAAAAAAATAAAGAAAAAAAGGAAGGAAAAAATCAACCAGAACATTCTGAATGTAGAAGCTTTTACAATGTGTTGCATTCAACATGAAAGGAGCTGAATTTAATGTCACATAAATTGATACTGTGAAAACTGATAATAATGTTCCAAATTTGACATAAGAAGGTATTTAAGAATTGTATTGGAAGGAGTATGAGAATTGAAAAATTCTGAAAGGAAACGGTAACCAAATGCCACAATAAATCAAATAAGTTTGAATTCAAATTGCCCTGAACAGGCTTCAATAATGAAACTGAGGTGAAATTCAGACAAGAATAAAATTATAAATTTTCTCAAATTTAGTTTTCCTGAAGCCTTTAATTTAAACATTTTAAAACAAATATTTTTCAAATGCAAATTCAATATCTTATTTGAAATAACAATACATATGTATACTTAATATAACATTTCTTACAGAATAGGCAATTCAAAGAGGAAACCATTTAATTTTTTTTCATGGGTAAGGTAAACAATATAAAATATTTTTTTCAGATGAACTGTTTGATTTATTTCAACGTTTACATTTGTTTTACTATAAAATAAATGAAAATAATTTTATAAAACTATTACTTTTTCTTCTTACAAAGTAAGAAGTATTGTAATTGTCGGGTGAAAAATAGTGAATTTTCAATCCAAAACTCTCATTGACAGGACAGAGTGGATAAATCATAAAACAAAAAAGTGGATTTTTTAATTTATTTTACGTCAAAAAATAGTTCAAACTGCGTATGACGTGCTATGGGGAAAAATGAATTGTGTGCACATTTTCAAAATTCTGTGATCCCTACACTAAGTCATATACTACTTAAATTAAAAACAACAACAACAACAACCCTCCCATGTAATAAAAGCTATTTTCAAGGATAAATAAGCAATAAATTTTTGCTCTTACCCATGTTGTCCTTCGGAATAATACTTCCTGCCGCGACAACATGGAAACGATAATTTGAATAATTGTATTTCCCACTGAATTCTAGAAGACGTGCACAGAAAATGAAGTTATATTTATGTCCAGAAGCAAAACAAGGGGCCATCTCAGCATTTGCTCAATGGATCAGGGAAACTGGACGAAAAACCTGATCGAGATGGGGGTCATTGACCCGGAGGCTGTAGTACAATAGTTGTTACAGGTTGTTTCTACACATTTATACAGTCCAAATGGTAAATAATGCATTATGTATCATTGTTAAAATTAATGTTTCTTTTCTTGTGATGCTCAGTATAGTCTCTAATTGTATAGAAAGTTATGCAGCAGAAACGATTTCACTCGGGATTTAAACTTTTCTATCGAATTTAATCGTTTAATGTCGTCTGGCAAAGTGTTGTAAAATAATGTACATGTATTGTATGTGAATTTTTTGTAATGAGCTGTTGATACTGTCACCTGATGAATATGATTTCTATGTCGAGTGTTGTAACTATAAATATCAGTATTACATGAAAATATGTTCTCACCTTTACACCGTTCATTTTCAGTGGAGCACAGAATTGTTTATTTGAAATGGAAAACTGCGTTAAAACCGTTTTCTTTTCATTTACTATTAATTTGTTATTTCGGAACCAATTTGAAACATCTGATATTGTACTATTTACGGTTTCTTTATTGAAAAGGATGTTCGTATCATCCGCAAAGAGAACCGTTCTTCCATTTCGAATCGTCGAGGGCATATCGTTTACGTAAAGTAGGGACAGAATAGGGCCTAAAATCGATCCTTGAGGAACTCCACATGCAACGGGCAAAGAGTCGGAAAGGTGCGTACGTAATGTTCCATCATTCCAGTAAGATATTTCAACTCTCTGGGATCGTTGTTTAAGGTACGAACATAACCAATCTAGAGCAATACCACGAATTCCATATGTAGGTAATTTGGAAAGTAAAATGTCATGATCAATGACGTCAAAAGCTTTTGAGAGATCTAAAAATAATCCAATAGCTGCCTCGTTTTGATCCAATGATGAGGCGACATCTTTAAGAAAAGAAAATATAGCTGTTTCCGTTGATTTTGATTTTCTAAATCCATGTTGGCAATCTGATGGCGCGTCGTGTTTAGTGAGAAAGGTTTCCATTCGTACGTAAAAAAGTCTCTCTAAATTTTTTGAAAAAACTGATAGAAGAGAAATGGGCCGATAATTTTGATTTCATTTTTGTTGCCTTTTTTGAAGAGCGGCTTAATTTTAGCTGTTTTGAAAATATCTGGTGCATAACGATGAATTAAATATGTGAGTTAACGGGTGTATAATGGCATACGCACAGGTTTTTAACAAACAAACAAACAGGAAATTCTTTAAAACCGACGGAATATTTATTTTTTAGTTTACCGAATATTTTGAGAATTTCATAGGAAGAAGTTTCGGAAACGAACATTGTGTCTAAAATTTTGGGTGAACTGTCTATTATTGAATTTTGTGGCTGAAGACCCTGAGTGAGATCGGCAGCAATACTCGAAAAGTATTGGTTAAAGAGACTAGCCACTGTTGCCGGATCGTTCACATTTTTATCGTTATATTTTAAAACATCATTCTCTACAGGGTTTCTAGTTGCTTTGGTCGTATTTTTTATTATATTCCACATTGCTTTTGTTTTGTTATTTGAGTTCAAAATATCCTGATCGTTTTTCATGATTTTAGCCTGTCTTATGACTTTTCGTAACAATGTTTTGTATTTTTTAAAGTAGATAAGGAAATCTTGAGATACGTTATGACGTTTAGAAATGAATGAAAGAATTCGCTTGTTTTTACAAGATGTTCTAATCCCTTGTGTTATCCAAGAATTGCTTTTCCGTGAAATATTTAATTTTCATTTTTGAAGAGGAAAGCAAGTGTTGAAATGAAAGAGTTGAAAAAAAAAAGAATTATATTTGTCGTTTGTATCAACAGCATTATAAACCGCTTCCCATGACTCCTGCATCAAGTAATCAATGAATTATTTCATTTTACTTTTTGTAAACAATCTAGTCATACGTGTATTATTTATTGTGTCAGTGATCGCATTTCTTATAATGGTAAGAATTTGTGCATCGTGGTCACTGTATCCTAAATCTTTTGTTTCAACTTCATATCGAGTAGTATTTTTGTTAATTATAATTTGATCAATTGCCTTCATCGAATTTTGTGTGATCCGTGTAGGTACATTAATTGTAATGTCTAAATTGAAGGAATTAATTAAATTGAGAAACTTTTCTTTCTCGCAAGATTCGACTACAAAATCCATGTTAAAATCTCCGCATACAGCAATGGATTCAAAAGAGCGATTGCTGACTTTGTTAAGTGTTATCTCCAGGTTTTCTAAGAACAAAATATAATCTGCGATTCTCTTTATTGGAGGTCTGTAGATGCAAAGTATTATCACTTTTAGTGAAGTAAGATGTACAACAGAAATTTCGAAAATATTTTCAATGGAATACACATTTAATTCCGCCAAGGAGATAGAATCAATATTACTTCTAACGTAATAAATCTTGCTCCTGTAAATAGTAAATTCCTTCCTCAGATAGTACAAAGAACTCTTAAAGAATGGTCCTTGAAGTGAAGAAGAATTTTAATAACCATCAATAATCAATTTTTAATTTCCATTGAACAAAGTAAACTTATTATTTTTCATGACGTACACTCTCACCCTGGGCTGCATAAGTCACTAATTTACATGCGTAGGTGGATCTTATTTTCAAATATAATTTTATAATTAATTTTACTAAATGGTAAATGTGATTATCATCTGGGGTTCGATTGACCACATGTTGTGTTAATGTCATGAAGACATTTTCCTCTACACACTTCTGAACCAGATTAAGAGAGAGCTTCTCCTCTTCCTTTTTGCTCGAATTATGGAGTCCTCTCACTTTCAAAAACCCTCTTACACCTTAAACAGCACAGTAAGGGCACACTTATTATTTTATTTTTCAAACCGTAGAACTTGGCTGAGTAGGAAGTTGATGTCTCTCAGAAGGTGGCTTTCTTTTTTAAAGGAAAACAAATAATGAACATTAATACAATGTAAGTATGTAAAGAAAGATACTGTAACCGTGATATTAATTATACCTCTTTCGGTGTCAATTGCAAATAGGCTGGGTAAGCGGAGAATGAATTTGGAACTGCTCCATCCTTTAGTCGAGGTCCACTGGGATTTGTTAAATTTATTTGGTCTGCGCTGAAGTGAAGGCTGCATAAATATGAGTGCGGAGTTGGAACGCATTTCTCCCTCCTTACAGCTCTAATCCATGCTTGCCTTCTTTCTTGGTCTTTCTCACTAGGAAATCTAAACATGAGCGATGAAAGGCATGCACAACTTTCCAACCATTTATGATCTCTTTCTTATAAATAAAACATATAAATAAATACAGTGGTTCTATAATTTATTAATCACCAAACCGAAAGAGATCGTAAATGAACACGCTTACCTGAAGAAAGACAATTTTTTTTCGTGGTTTGCGGTACCTGACCTGTTGGTGCAGCCATAAGCACAACAGGTTACCATTTTATCACTCTGAAATAACGACAGATAGCTTAAAGTTTTTAAAGAAGCAAAAGGGTAAAAAGCACATGCTAATATGTAATAAAGATATGCCTTGATTGTTCAATTACGTCTGGCCCTTTCGTTAGATACTCACCTTGAGAAATATAACTCCAAACAATTTATGTCTCTGGGGAAAAAATGTTTATTAAACGTTTTTTCCCCAGGAATAAAAATAAATAACTCGCGGTACAGAAAGAAACTAGCTAACAAGTCGGAACACACCGAGACCCACTGTGATGTTTTGGTCAGATCAACATGGCGGACACACCAGCGATGGGTTTCACTTTCTGCGGCCGATGCTGCCTCCATATATTATAACCTCCTTGATTGAGCCGTTACGAACGCCAGCAGCATGACGCCTCCCGCCCTAGGGGCTAGTCGGCGAGCCCCTCAGCCACGGCCGGCTGCGCACAGCCCGCCGCACAGCTACCCCCTCCTCCTAGGAGGGACAGCAGCGCCCGCCCCTCGTCGCGAGGCTTTGCAAGCGCCACGCCGCGCCAGAGCTGTCATTGGAAGTTGGAGGTGGAGCTGTTGGAGTACGCCTGCCCTCGAAAGAAGGTACTACGTCACGACCCTGCGCGTCTACCGGGAACGTCGACCACGGACTCCGGTTTGCTTTACGCCCACGGCTCGAATTCTGGAGAACGAAAAGTTTTGTTTTTTTGGATTGTGATTTTGGAATTTGGCAGAACAAATTGTTTTCATTAAGATTTAGATTTTTCTTCATTTTTTGAGTACAACAGTTTAAGAAAGGGTCGGATCCCGGAATACGAAGTTGCCGCTCATAGCTGATGCATGCAGGGAAAAGGATGCACGTGGAGGAGTGAGAGTACAGGGAGATGGGTGGGAGCAGCTTGTTGGTATTAAGGTTTCGCTCAGCAGATTCCGTGCCAATTAAGTAAGCTTGGAACATCGATCTCTTGATCGGCATTCGTAAAATACTGTTCTGTTGGTTGCAAATATATTTTTTAAAATTCTTTTTCCGTTTACACAATTTTTCCTCCTTACATAGAAGTTTTCTTAGCCCAGAATTAAAATAATGTTACTTGAAACTCGGTCGTACACTAACTTCTTTTGTTTCATGTGGTTCAAGAAATAATGGTTTTAGTATTTATGTATTAGGTCAGTTGGTAACACTGACTCCGGCTTCTCCCCCTCCTCCCGCCGGCCGGCACAACGGTAACGCAGGAGTCTTTTTTTGTTCTCGAGTGGTGTTGTGACCGCGTGTGCCGCGCCAGTATATCAAATGTATCCTATAGATGAATAAAGTGCTATTGTTACGAGCTAGTGATGTTATTTATTAATCCACAAATACAACAGTATTCAAGAAGGAATGGTTGAAGAGTTAATCTAAGAAGATATTGTATCGTCATTCTAGTATAAACATCGATCTAAAGCTGACGATTGTATTCTCAGATACAATGTAAACCAAGAATCATATTTAAAGCTGTTAATAAAGTAGCTATACAACAAAACTGCTGTGTATGTCAAATTATGAGGTAGCTGTTGGAAGAGAGGCATTGTTTGAAAAGCTCCAGTCCCATTATAAGTTGACTGTTAAAGAAGTCGAATCACTAGGTGGTTTCTGTACATGTCGGAATTTTATGAATCAGCGGAGGGAATATTTACAGTAAAGAGAATTAATGAAAATAGAGTAGACGGCCTCTCTAAACACGAGTAAATGCACAAGACGATCAGAGTCCTGCGAATGACGAACAGTTTTGAACATCAATTAAAGTGAATATGTGCGCCAATCTAAGTAGTTTTAAGCAAGCGCGAACCGCCGCCGCGCTCTTTTCTTAGAGAGCGCGAGGGATACGGTTAAACGTCACGAAAACGGCGCCTAGCTTCTGATTGGCCAGCCGCCCACGCACTGGAGACCAACAAGCTGCCTCGCGAAGTCTGTGAGCCAACGCTAGAGTGACAGCTGAACATAACGCGGGTTGAAATCGGTTATGTTCGTACAGTACTGGAAACAAAAATTGATTGGGGCCGTCTGCGGCTAAGTTCAGCTTTTGCACGACTTGGGCAGCCCTTGTCATGACGAAACGTCGAGGTGGAGCCTCACAAACCATCATAGCCAATCTCAACGCAGGGGGGAGTGTCCTGACAAAATTACGTCGTAGAAAATGGCGGGCGCCGCTAGTTCAGATGTGGAAGTATTTTCAAATTAAAAAATACTTGAAAGAAACACTTGTATGAACATGAAAGTAAATTCATTGAAATATATATGAACACATAGCACTTAACCACTGTTAACACAATTCTTTTTGAAGAAATTACATTGATATTAGATAAATAACACTGATTTTAGACCAATTAATTTCTTATACACATTTTAATTCCAATATTATGGTCCATACACAATTCACGAACTTTATCAAAAGTCCAGTTTACTACTTTTTTTCGGTAAGAAAAACGATTAAAATTGCATATTTTCAATTGTTCATATGTTTATTAAATTTGCAAAAATTGCAAAATACTGCCTTTCTGGAATCGATAGAGCACTTCTAGGGAACTATTTTCATAAGACAGTAAAATTCAAAACCCAACTGTATATTTAGCATTAAAGTAACAATTAAACTAGATATTAAGCAATCAATTTGCATCTCTTGTCAAAACTGCTATTTTGCGATATTCAACTCAGGGACGATTTGGGGACACCTCCCGGCAGGAATAGCGCACATTTCGGAATTGTTTATAAAATTGTTAATTGTTGCAAAATTGTTAATTTTCAGTTTTCGGTTCTGGGACATCAGAGAACCCATCCCACTTTAGAATTGCAAAAATTGGAAATTGTTTATAATTTTACAAAATGTAATTCTCTTTTGTTCTCCCATCTCAATTGCCTCTACACAAGATGCAAAATTCCGCAATCCAACCGGAGCTATCGCCTTTCGTTTTCGATATACGCAATTGTTTATAGGATCTTAGCATCTGATGCCAACCCTCATTGGTTTCCAGACAATTCATTCGCTCTTGGCAGTCAAGTATAAAATTCAAACAGTTTTGCAGTGTCTTGCTTTCTGCTGATTAAATTGTATTAACGATTTCTGACTTACGACAAATCGGTGGAAATTGTTGCTCATGAGCTGTGTTTTAACTTTCAAAATTTAATTTCTGTTCTTCATGTATCGTTGAAACAGTAGTTTAGTTATTTTGATTCGTCTGTGTTATAAATAAATTCTCTTGCAAATTTCAAAACGCTGAGTCTAAATGTTGTCCTGCAAATGTGAAGATTTCTTTGTGTTTGGGTGCATTCTATTCAGTGGTGCAAAGTGAATGTCAGTATGTTTATCGTCTAGCGAAGAAATTGTTTATCAACAAATTATTTTGCAAAATGCTTTTGAACAGATCGGTGATACAATAGATCATTTTCATATTTATTCCACGAGGCAAGTTTTATTTTTAATTTTGGTGAAATTGAAACACATGTGAATTTTCAAATAGAACTATACATTTTTTACCTCAAATGAATAGATCAATAAGAGGAATTCAATAATATCTCATTTGTTCATAATTTAAAGAGTAAAAATGTATATTTAACACCGGGCTTGAGCAATTCTCAACTCTAAGGCAAGCATCGCTTATCATTGGCTCTTCTAGTCACTCAAGTGGCCTATTCTCGGAAGTTTTCCTCTTTCTCCTCGTCTTAAAAGGCATGAGAGGCGGAGTCTGTAGAAGGTGGCACCAATCAAATAACACTTCCCTCCCATGGAGAATGCTTCGTGGTACCTTTTGTGGGAATACGTTCTTGTCGTGTATTAAATTGTGAAAAATAATTTAAATGCAATATAATAAGCGAACAATAGTTTTGTATACATTATAATGCTACACACTTGTAAATATAGAAATAAAACATGGAACTAAACAGTATACACAAGTTAATTTTAAAGACAGAGCAATTTTGCGATGAAAATGTTTTTTAAATGCATATATTCCAAATTCATATACTTCCTTACATTAATTAACGTTTCCATTTCCATTCAATGGAAGGACATAACATCCCTCACGCGCCTATGTTTTGAAATGACCAACAGAGAGGTCACTTGCTCGAGTCGCCTTGTTATTGAATCGAACTTTTGAAATGTTCTGTTCTTCCAGTAGTTCCCGAAACACGTAAATTCCAAGAGGCCATCTCTTGGCCAAAATTAAACGAAATATAGTGGTGCAGAGTAAAGAGGTTTCTATTATAAATACTAATACTACCAAAGGCTGAATTTATCATTCCTCTTACAATTTCATTTACTCATGGATGGATGTAGATACAGTGGGTTTCCAAGCACAAAATTGTTTTGGAAAAAAATCTTCAGAAAAAAATTTTTAATTAACAAAAAAATCCTTATTATGATAGAATACATCCTTGTACAAATACAGATGTAAAAAAACTAATTGCTCACAAAGTGGAAATTACGTTTTTAATTTATCATTTACAAACACATGTTCCATTCAATTTATTTTTAAATTCAAACATTGTAGTTCAGGAAACAATTTGACTAATGTATGAATTCAGATAAGAACATTTTATGAAGTTTTTAATAATATTTATTTAAAAAATACGGGCAAGGAACACCCAAAATTTATTTTGCTAGTAGGGAAACCCAGATTTGCATTTACCTATACCTTGAATGGTTGATAACACAAGCATAAAAAATATTTTATAATTTCTACACATTTGATACCCCTGTTCATTGAGGTGATAACCTACGCTAAAGGTTGCTGCTTTGAATCCCGTGTAAGGTATCTTGCAACTGTGGTGTAGAAGGCAATGACTTCTACTGTGTATCTGGCATAATAAAAGTGTATATGAATCATTTTCGAATAATTAATCGTTCGAATAATCAAATAAATAGGTAATTATTGTTCAGGGGCAAAAGTAAAAAAGTTTACATACAACACAAATGAATGGAATAATAATGCTCTACTGTAGATTTAAAACAATTATAAACCCTCGAGATCACATACTTGCTCATAGAGAGTGATGTCAAACTGATTCGTTAGGAATAATAATTGAATTGAACTTTTCATTCAGATTGCACAAATCATTATATCCATCTCATTTCAGCTTTGCTGAATATCTTATTCATATCGAAGGAAATGTTTTCCATTAGTGAGTATCTTTTAATCGCGCCCAGAAGACCCAGATAAATGTAAGATCTCTTGCCGAAGACCTGTCACTCAATTTGAATGAAGCGCGCTACGCGCACGGTGTTGCCGAGTTGCGCGTTTCCGTCCCGACCCACTAGGAAGCGCGCGAACGTCTCTCTTGGGAATGATTGTGGCTTATAATTTTGCAAAATTCTCCCATTTGAAACGGTGAATATCCTTCAAATTGCGCACATTGATTCTTCAAAATGAAGGATCCTATGAATCCTAGGATGAAGGATACCTAAGGAACAGTTTTTAAAAACAACTTCAATAGTTAGTTTTCTCACAATTTCAAAGTTTCAGGTCGGATCTGTCACGTCGCCATAAGAGCCCATGTTAAAACGACACTTTTTACGGTCTCATTACGCCGAAACTAGACGGTGAAAACCATTCAAACTCTACCAGAACATAGAAGAACCCATCATCTTTCGATTAATACAATAAAAAAGACATGTTAAACATATCGCTCGTAACATATCACTCGCTATGTAACATAACGTATGTCGCTCTAACTACCTTAATAGGTAGAAAAATGCAACGCCAGCTAAAGTAATTAAATTCAAAAGGTATTTTTATTTAATTAAAAATTCAGTATTTCTACTGAAAAATCAGTATATCTGGCAGCACTGATGTAACGTTGCCACGTGGGTAGGAACTCGCTGATTGTTACATACACATTCTTCCTCGGGACTTTGGCTGGTATAAAGCTCATAGTGGAACATTCAATCAGAGGCATTCTTCATTAACACATGCTTTGAGAACTACGAGTAATATTGTCTATTTGGTGAAGATAGGAATGAAAGAAACGAATAAATACACGTCCAGCAATGATGCGACGAGTTTAAATTTACAATTTTATTTTATTAACCCTCAGTTTGATACCGTATATGATTTTCAGTATAAAATCACTGTTTTATGAAAATTGGTATTAAATTCAGTAGGTATTTTCCTTTACTTCACTTTTAGTTGGTGTGTGCGATATGAGATACCGCGCGGGGAGTTTAAAGTGGTTCAGCAGACGATTTTAATTCTGAATCTTTCTTATACCTTTTGCGATAGTCCTTGACTGATCGTGTGCGATGATGCAAGTGCACTCTTGTTTTAGTTGTGAAGTTATTATTTTCCCCATCTCCCGGTGTCTCATTCCACTGACACCACTTAGGTAAGAATATTTGTATTATTACTTCGGCTATATTTTAGCGTTTAGGTCTTGCAACGTCTACATCTCAGATAATCTCTCGTAGACGACGACGGAAAAACATTTTCCTTTTGAAATGAAGGCATTTGTGAATGTGACAATAAATGATGCTGAGGTGGATTATGATGTTGTGGATTCCATGGAAGGCCGTTGAGAGGATTCTTATTTTGTAGGAAATTTTCACCACGAATTCAGTGCAAATCAGGAATTAGATTATGTAGAGGAAGAAGAAGAAGAAGAAGAGAGGGAAAATGAAACAATCAAACAGGTTACAATTACCAAGAAGTCACACCAACAAAAGGAATAAATTCATAATATTAAATTTACTAGGTATTTTCATTTACTTAAAAATTCAGTATTTCTACTGAATAATCAGTGTATCTGGCAACACTGATGTAACGTTGCCACGCGGGTAGGAACTCGCTGATTGTCGCTGATTGTTGCATACACATTCTTCCTCGGGACTCGGGAAGTACACGCGTAATAAAATAGTTCCGTAAACTTCAACCAAATGCACGTAATATACAGTAGAAAATCATATGTAAGCGTCTCAGATAAGTATAAATTTTCATTACTCGATATTTGTTTCTTCAAACGAGAGGGCGTGAACGAAAATACGAAGAAAGGGGTAAGGGAAGAAGTAGTTTCCATGTAATGGCAGATCGCGTATCACGTGTGCTCGTAGAGTGATGAAACAATGTGAGTTGTGCCGAATGAATGAGCGTAATGGAAACTCTCATTACACGAAGAAGATCGATTGTTTAAAATTGTGGGTATGGGACTGTGCACGTGATCTGACGTGGCTATTTAGTGTATTCTGTATATTGCATTTTTCACTAAAATGCCATTACTGAACAATCATTTCTAATTTCGCCAACGCCTAAAATTGTAATACATATGTTCGAAGAGCTGATTGAATGATAGAACCCTTGTCAGATTCAGTGTGAAAGGTATTTAATGTAACGATAACGGGTTTTTTACATAAGTAAATTTCATGTCAAATCAATGATACATTATTGCAGTTCTGTTCCAATTTTGGGTTTGTAGAAAATAAAAATTACTGTGATATATGCGAGACCACACCCGCTCGTGTGTTCTGGGGTGCAAAGTTGTCGTGTCATCTAATGGACAATTTTTAAATTCGTAATTTGTCAGCTCAGTGGCCCCAGACCAAGCGTTTCAGCGGAGGAATATATTCTCGTTTGTTTACATCTACTTCGTTCTCTCGTTGGCCTACAGATTGTTGACTAGAGAACAGAACACACAGGTTAGTTTGTCGATCGGGAGAAAATGAAATTATTAATTTTAAGAATTGGAATAGTTTATGTTCAAAATGAATTCTAATATCTACAGAATTTATTAAATAGTATGAACTTAAGTTTCAGAATTTTTGAAGGAGTTTGTAATAATTCAGTGTTCTTCAAAGTGGCATGTTTGGTAACGGACAAATGCTAAGGAGCTTGATTGGTGAAATGGTACACGAGCGGCCGTCGACCAAGCATGCGGTATTGTCCATGGAAAGGTAAGGAAATTATAAAATGGTCAAGATGATGAGCATTGTGTGAATGTTTCTAACTTTTAGAAATTTCTAAATATTTATTCAGCATATTTGGAGTATAAATGCAGTGTTATTTTCAAGGAATTATCATTGTGTTGTAATAGTTCTGTGTTGCAATGTCTTTTGTTTCGTTGCAATTTTTAGCGCTGTCGTATATCAATCCCAACCTGCAATTGATAAACAACGAATTAAAATTCACATTGTGATTTTCATTTTTCTGATTCGTATTCACTACAAGTACCGATATTTAACATAATTGATTAAGTTGCATCCGCATGAAAGGATTTTCTGAATCACAAAGATAAAGATTTAAGTCGCTTTCTTCCGAACTCAGGTCGGTAAAAGATGATTCTTACTCAGGGTCGTGACGAAAATGTAGAAATAGGACGTTTAAGCAACGCAGAATTTTAATTTTTTGTTGTAAGTGATTCAATGCGTACGCAAGATGTTTTAATTTTTTTTTATCAAAGGAAAAATGACTGCTACAATAGTATGAAACAATTGTGAAATGTGGGAATATAGGCGAGAGTATCAATAATGTGTTTTTATACGTATTTAGTAGAAATACTTACTTATACATGAAGAACAGTAAATTGTCTGTCACCTACTTATTTTAGAAGAGATTGCTAAGGAATTTTTTTGACAGACACAAGTTTTCAAAAATGTAGAAATAAAATCAGTGAATGACATAATCATAGACTGAAATATTTGAAAATTTGGCCGTTTGTATTTCATTTTATTGCGCAGTATTTTACGGTTCTTTCCCCAAATCCCCCCTTCTCCTACTTCCGCCCAACCGTCTCAGCGTAATTGCATTCTGTTCGATTTAATCTTTTGAATGATACCACCATGCCTAATGTGCGTTTGCACTGGCTGGTGTATTTTAGATTGATTTATTTTAATTTTCTTTAATTCTTAATTTGATTTAATGTTCTGTAAAATAATTCTGTTATATTCATAATATCCTGGCGATGTGGAGAAACATTATAACCTCGAAACACGGCCTAGAAAGTGAGACTTTTGCTTGTGAATACAACACTGAAGGATAACGCAACGACAGACCAAGCATTTTTAAATTAGTACGCCAAAGACACGTACGAGTTACATACACGTACATTCATGAAACATATGAAAAGCGTGAGATCATACTCAATATGCTCAGCAGCAGCAGAAACGTCGATACAAATCGTCCAATGTTCAGTTTGCCTTATTACTAGGTGAAGCGCGCACAGACGTGCAGGCTATGTTCCTAGTTTTCCAGCGCTCCTGGATGTAGTGGTTGATCCTTTTCTCTCTCTTCCTGAACCATTCAATGTGGTATCGTTCGCAGGTGTGGACACAGGCTTAACACACACACACACACACGCACACACACGCACGCGCACACACGTACACACGCACCCACGCACACACGTCAGTCGGTTTGCGGAATCGTTGTTCGCATATCAAATCGCGGATGTTGTGTATTGCTAGTCTTGAGACTGCATGTCGCATTTCGTAATTAGCGGTCATCCAATTTCGGTTTGTCATTGCCTCTATCGTATACAGTTCAGCTTACATTTCTCTTCTCTTCACTTCTAGGACGTTTTTTCTGTGTTTTAGCTCTGTCAATGCTGTCGTGTCTGGGAGAGTGAATTGTGTGTCAAATTGTCAATTAGAAAGCTTTCCCTTGCCAGAACGCAGACTAGTCCAGATTGTGCTGACAAAACTACTCCTAGAGCTTATTTAAGGAAAGGGGCATTTACTTTCTCTTCTTGAGACGAGTTACCTATTGTCAGTTTTCCCCGGATGTTCTCAATTCCAGATGTCATATAGGCAGAACTTTGGCTGAAAATACTTTAATAGCAGTGTTCAGATCCAGACTTGTGTGAGCTTTATGTCATTTATTGCCTACACGTCTTGTGCCGTGTTTTCCGTAATGTGAAACATTTGCCCGTTGTCTGCATTGTTACCCCTAGGTACCGGTAGTGCGTCACTCTTGAAATTCTGATGTCTTCCATTGTTCTTTCTTCTTTCTCGGATGATTTTACATCTTTTCTGAAGACTATCATTTTTGTTTTCTTCTTTTTTGGGGGGGGAGTTGTTTTTGTATCAACTTTGGATGTTATTCATGGCTCATTGGAGGTTCTCTATTACTATGTCGTCTACGAATGCATACAATTTTACTCCTTCGGCTATTTCTGTTATTTCTGCTGATGTTAACATGAATAGCAGTTCCATTCTCGAGAGATGAAATTTCTTGAGATGGATCTATCTTGTTGAATCTATTTTGAAATCGACGGAATCTATTTTGATGTTGAGTTTTAAAATGTCTCTTATTAGTCGTGTCTATACAATTCCTTTTCCTAGTGTAAGCTTTTGGTTTTCTCTCATTCATTATCTCCTAAGAGGGTCGAAGACTTCTGAGAAATTCAGGAAAATGATAGGAATTTGGGTTCCCCTCTCCTTTTTATACGACTTTATTTGTGGTGTCTCTCCATCCCTGTTTCCTATGTACGCGCATTTGTAAAATATCTCAGTCCGTAGTACACAATCTCGGATGATTCTATTGTAGGCGTTCGTTGCGTATTTCGTCCGTTCCAGCTTTTTTTTAAGGACTTGATAGCTTTCTTCACCTGTCTTCTTGTAATTGGCTTCCATGGCTCCGTATTTTCCCCAGGTATTTCATGAGTAATAAAAATAATAATAATAATAATAATAATAATAATAATAATAATAATAATAATAATAATAATAATAAATTAGAATAAAAATAATTAGAATAAAAATATTCAATTCAATTTTCATACTAAATACAAATTAATTTTGTAAATGGTAGGATAAATCCAAAATTAAAAACAATACTAAAAAAAGAGAAAAAATTGTCTTCATGAGATTTATGCCTGACCTGGTTACATCCTCTATAATGAACAATCAGCTTGGGGGGCTTCAAATCATGCATCAGAATATGCAAAAATTATTAGTACTAGCTTATATTGATGTTGATAGGTGTTTATGATGAATGTATTCTTTGTACTGTAGAATGTATGGTTTAACAGGAAAGCTTTCAGTTTATTATTGAATGTGTGTATTGAGTTTAAGCTTTTAAAGTCACTAGGGAGTTTGATATATAGTGTGATGCCTTCAAAAAACCTTTTTAAAAAGAGCATATATATATATATATGTACGTGGGAGTGGTAGAATTTGTAATTTTTTGAAAAGTGGTTTGCAGGAATCAGGTTTGTGAGTGTTTCTCATTGTTTTCAATATTCTTTTTTGGATGATAAAAAGGTGAATACTTTCTGGGGAATTTCACCAGAATATGATTCCGTAATTCAGATGTGAGTGAACATTTGCAAAATACACTGTTGGTAGTGTATCAAAGATAGAATTTGACTTAAGAATGTAGATGGCATAGCATGACTTGGTAAGCTTGTTGTTTAGATCTGTGATTTGGGAGTTCCATTTTAGATAATTTTGAATAGTCAATCCAAGAAATGTTTTTTTGGGCTATTTTACAGGCATGTGTTTTATTATCAATTGTGTTGGAGGCTTTTCATTAGAGGGTGGATTCTGAAAGTTTAGGGAGACAGTTTTACTGATGTTTATGATAAGTTTATTTTCATGAACCTTTTTTACTCGTGCCTCTAGAACTATTTGTGCTTCTTTTTGTAGAGTTTGTTGGGTATTTTCTTTAATAAGGTTTGTGTCGTCTGCAAATAGGACCATTTTGCTCTTTTGTAGAGTCAGGGGCATGTTGTCGATGTACAAGAGAAATAGCCTGGGATTAATTCTTGTGGCCCTATCCATAATTTATCATTCTAGGTTGAGAAAAATAGCTTGGAATTGTTTTATCTCTAACATGCTTGATTGTGATGAGTTAGTGGCTCTTGTGTTCATTTTTGATCTAATATGTGTTTGGGGTTTTGGTTGCTGAGCGATGAATACTTTTTATCCTTCTCTACAGTTTTTAGCGTTTGATCTTCTTGGTGTTCTTCTTTCTTCTGCTTCAAAAGATGTTTGTATGTTTTGTTAAGAGTGTATGCAATTTATTATTCTTCGTATTCAAAAAACATCTGTTATGTTTTCCATTATCATAATTACAATATTTTCAAATATCTTCTCCAAAGATAAAATGTATACAATAAACATCATAAAAATTATACCCTACCTTTCTCTGCTTTGCTTCATTACATATGGTAATTGTTAACAAATCTTGGGACACTTCTTTCACTCAGGTTTTGTAATTCTATATTTATCAATTGGAATAATGAATATCACTTTCTTAGCCATGTTTAAAATGAAATTTTTAAGTGAATATATTTGACTTGAAATATTAATTTTTTAGTATCATATGCAATGTATTTACTTTTTTAAGTTCATACTAATTTAATTGTTTACTATCTGAAACACATTTTGGTCGTCTACATTTATTATCACAATTCTCTCTTTTATGTCTTGAAGATGACTTCAAAATAATTTTTAGCAAATCAGCAATATTTAACTCGCTGGTATTTGACCTTGGAAGAATTACATTACGGGTGTGGGCAATAGCATTTTTGTATGTAAAATATTTGTTAATTGCTCCAAAGGCATTTCTGTTCAGAACATACACAATATCCACTAATAAATTTAATATTTTTTTGTTCATTTACTTTTTTTGAAAACATATCTGTTCAGTGTAATTATTATTCTTTCATAACACATTTCTTTGTTCAACAATAAGACCTTTTACTTATTGTTGGTTTGCAATTTAAGATTGTCATTTTCAAAGCAAAAAGGGCATTTTATGCATTATCTTCTCTATTTTGAGAAAACCAGCAAGAAATGGAATGGCCTACAGTTTTTCATTTCTATCAGCTCCTTAAACAATGGAAGATTGCATTAATTTCAATTTTCTCGGAAACATCCAGTTTAAAATTGCACATTTATTTGGTTTGAAAAAGAATTTACAATTTCTTAAGTAAGTAATGTATATCTAGGTTTCTCCATTGGTTCAAGGAATATGCTCCATATTTTCAGATTATTAAATACAGGGATGAAAAGCAGTGATTTTCCATTATTGTTACTTTTGTCTTTACTTTCTCGTTCTTTAATATTGTCTGTTTCATTGTTACCTACATGAGCTTTTGAGTTCCCCAATAATATAAAATTACGTTGTTTTTTTTAATTGTTGTTTTACTACCATTGGGAGGTCATTGTACAATTTAATTGATTCTTTCTCTATCTTGTCTGCCAGTACATATATTCTTATTATATTCACTATCTTTTCTGTAATATTAAGAGTTACTGGTATTATTTGAGGTGACATGTATTGAAGTCTCCCATATAAATTTTTCTATTTTTATGCAACAACAATTGGAGAACCAGCTGCTGCTCTTTCCTCACTTTTTACTCAAGAGTAAATTAAAATGTGCATAAGCGTTGAAACATTTCCTTTGTTTTTCTTTCTTGTTTTTTTATAAATAAAGTAAGTTTTATATCTCTTTTGATTTTGTTTCTAATTAGTTAAACACCAGTTCTGTATCTTATTGTTCGTCTTTGTAATGCTGTCCTCTTATATTCCATATTACTTATTTTTATATGTGGATAGTGTGAATTTCCATTACTGTAACTAGGAACAGTATTGTAATTGTTAATAGGAACAATATCTCTTTTTAATAAAATTCTAACTTAAACGACAATTTGCCGACCTGGATGGCGGAGGTGGCTAAGAGCGAGTAGCGACTCAGCGCTTCGGTCCGAAGGGTCGCGGGTTCGAGTCCCGCCTTGGGCATGATTGTTTGTCCCTTGACTTTGTGTGTGTTGTCGCAGAGGGCTTCGCGTTCTGCTGACCCCAGATCAGAGGAGCCCGCAAGTGTTTGTCTAGTGTATGGTCGAATATGCGTCCCTTCGGGACGAAAAGGGCAACCGGCTGTTGGCTGGATAAAAGTCCTAGGAAAAAAAAACAACAAAAAACAAAAAACAAAAACAATACAACAATACAACAATAAATTATAAGAATAAATTTAATATCTTCTAATTGTAAATGTTTTTAATGCTCAAGAACTTCTTATGGAACACAATTTGTCTTACAAAAAATCAGTGAAATCAACCTTTCTTTTTTGAACTGGTGTTGAATAATTCGAAATTTCTAGCAATATAGTCAACTGCAAGAATTATATTTAAGGTAGGGTTCAGTATACATCAGCTGTATCATTAGCTCAGAGAGAGGTAATATGATTCAGGGTTTTAAAATAGAATAACTTTAGATCTACATGGATGTGAGACAATATAATTAATATTTTTATAAATTTATTTCATCAAAAGTATATACAAATTAAGTGACATGAGGAAATTTTAACAACCATTTGTGTTAGCCCTTTCATCATTCACAATTTTGTTGTAGAAATGAACTAATTTATTCACAATCACAATAAGGGAGATGAACAAAACTAATTAATAAAATAAATTAGATATGTGTGGTGAACTCTTAGTAAAAAATTTATAATTACCATATTCATATTGATAATTAGGACACATCTAAGTGTTCTTTTATTACTTTTTAAAATGGTTGAAATTTTTTAATCATTTGCTAGCTGAATCGATTCCTCCATATTATATCATGTAGAAAATAAAAGTTTTTATATTCAGTATGTTGTGCTAATTCTGTGCGTGTTATCATTTAACACCAAACTAAGATTTTGTTCTATTTATCCTGATAGTTATTTTGTAACAAACAAAAATATTTTGTTCAAGTTTTGTCACTTAACACAAAAATTAGTACTGATATGCCTAGTAACACAAAATAAATGTAGAATGACAATATTCCTGAATAGCACTTTCGCTGAAATATTAACTTGCACTAGTAGGAAAATTGTACTAGTGGAAATGACTTCCATTCTTCCTTAATGCTTTCATACATTTTTGAATGGATGGGCCTGTTGACAACTGGATTCTACTTGATAGCTGGTTTGCAGAGACCGCTGATTTCCTTTGTAGAATTGGTAGACTGGACACCAAGTTTTCTTAGGAGGCTCCAAGATTTCCGAATACATTTTTTGAAATTCATATTCTCCACTGTGTTCATCCATTTCTGTCTTTTAGCTACATCAAGCGAATGCAGTAGAGGGTCAGCAATTTCTGGGTCGTTTTCTTCCAGAAAACTATTATACAGCGTCTCACACTTATTAATCCACCCAGGAATACACTCTCTCCAATGTCCTCTTGGAATCTGTTTCTTAGCTATAGAGACTACGATGCTAGTATATCTCTTGTAGGTGTTATAAGTAACGAAATCCACCTCAGTATCTAGTCAAGTTCCGACGTAGTGTTGGCCCGGTTTGCCTTAGAAAAGTCCCTTCTAGGTCTTGGGTAGGCTGTAACTATTTAAATTTGGTTCCTAATTCAACTATGATTGGACGATGTTGACTCTTTGGTAAATCAGGAGGAACTATTCTCGAAAAAGGAAAAGGTCCTTTCACATTAGTAGAAACATGTGTTAGGTGTGGGTTGTAATCGCTTTTCCAGGTTGCCGATCTGAAGGAAGCCTTGTCTTTTGCATCAGACACCAAGAAAATATACCGTTTTCTTCAGCTCACTGTATGAGGTCTTCCTTGTTAGCATTATTAACACTCTATTTAATTATTAAATTTGCAATGAACAGAGTGACTATTAAAGTCTGCTGTGTATATGAATGGATGGGGGAAAACTTTCAATATATCTTGCGACCAAGACGTTAGGGGTGTCTTTTAGATATTTACAATCGAAATGTCTCCCAGTTTAACTGTGATCACATGGACATTATCTATTGTGATGGTGGATATCAGTTGAATATTTTCAATATTATTTCAAGGTGATTAGTCCAATTCATATGTGAATAGTCAAGTTTTCATAACTCGTTCTTCATGCTGTAAAAATTGGCACACAGTATGACTTTGGGTATGGGCTGACGACAAAATTCCTAGGCTGTTTATCAGAGCAGGATTGGCTCCAGCTTCCTACAGGAACTGCACACATTCCCCTTGATCCTTGCAGGCTTCCAACTGAAGAACTGTATCACTATACTTTGATCTTTCATTAAAATTAGCTTGGTGCAGCAGCTCAACTTTTAATCATTAATCTACAGAACTACTGTACAATAACAGATCTTTTAATCTATAATCAACTTAAGAAAGTATGTGTAGTTCTAAATCGATCAAATCAACTGATGGGCTTGTTTATATTAAGCCTTTTCAGAATTTCTCATTGTATAAAACATCTATTGCTTATTGATTTAAAAGAAACTCTCCCTTGACACGCTTTATGCATTTGTGCCTGTGTGATAATGAGATATTCAATTGAAAAAACAACTTTTTTTTCTCTCTTAAATGCATTCCTTAGTTCCTGCAGGATATGATTTTTGTACTTGCGCAATATAATCAAAGCAACTTCTATTGTATTATATTTTGAAATATTATACATCAAAACAAAAAATGTACATTAAGTACAACAATGCTTTATGTTTCATCAAATGTTGAATATGTACCAATGGATAACAGAGATTTTCCCGCAAATGATATTTTCAGAGATTGATATCCAGGAAGACATTTACCTACATATATTTCTATACATACTCCAAACACATCTTTTTTCTGTTCTTCTCTTCATGGAAATTTCTCACTCTATCATAGAAGTTGACTTTTCATGCATTTTTTGTAGTGTTCTCGTTTCAATAAGCAATCAAGTTGGGTAGTGGAAAATAATGAGAAAATGGGTCAGATATTTGTTCTGTTTTTTTTCTTTTTTGTTGTTGAGAAAACCTGCATGTTTCTCTTCCCGCTACTATCTCACACTTAAGTTAAATCTATTTTAATTCAATGTTTTATGATAAAATTATTTACTTAGCGAAATGTGTCTAAGAGAATCAGTATCATCTCCATATCGTTTTATACTTCGAAATTCATTGAATGGTGAACAAGTCTAATGAAGCGACATCCACAATATGTGAGGAAGTGTTGGTGGAAAAATTCCTTATTAGCTGATAGATCAAGTTGTAACATATCAGTTTTTATTTAATTTTGCAAACATACACTTTGGTTTTGGTTTCTCTTCGGAAACAGCTCCCTTAAAAATATTTAGACAGCAGAAACATTTCTGATTATTTTATTTAATAACAAGTACAAAATAAACTTAAATCTATGTTTTTACAGACTTTTAAACTGGTTTTAAGAACTTCTGCCCCCCAGTCTTCATGTTGCTTTTTCAATTAATATATTTTCTGATCCTACAGGAGATATTCGTTTCTACATCTACTTTTAGCTGTAATGGAGTCATGCCCTGTCATAATCAATTTAACTAAAGAGTTAACACTTTGCAGGTACAATAAACTATAAAATTGATGAATACCTCATGATTGATTTGATCATCTAATAAGCTCGTATGATTTCTGTCATTTGAGAATTTTGTATCCATAAGACATATCTGTTCATTAAAAAAAAACTTCTTGGACCATAGTCTATGAAACACTGTGATTCTGATGGATATATTTGTACTTTCTGAAAGGAATTGTCAGAACTCATTTGTTTACATCTGCTTAGTGACACTCTCTTTCTCTTCTTAAATAGAATTGTCCTAAAGCACACTCTTGTATTAAACCCTGAGATTTTACTGGATATTTTTGTTGTTGTGTAGGACTATTAACATTTCTCTTGAATTTTTCTCTTGAATTACACTCCTTATTAATATTTTATTAATTTTTCTTTAGTGCTATAAAGAACTCTCCTGTGGCACACAGAACCCATTTTTATTAGTGATGTATTATTAAGAACTGACCGTTTTAGCTCTTCTTGCAAGGAAACCTCAGATTCTTCAGAATATTTTATTTCTAGTTATATAATATATTATCAACATGACATCTACTTCATTATATTTTGAAATCCAATAAGTTAGAACAATTTATATAAGCAATAAAAAATTACAATACTTAGAAAGATATATTTAAACAAATTTGATATGTGTACCTTGATGCCTATGTTTGACTTTCTTGCATGGATGATTTCTAAAGGATTTAACATCCTACTCCTCTTTACATAAATCTATATAACACACTATGAAAGCATAACATTTTTGCTTCTCTTCGAGAAATCTTACTTGAAATTTTGGTTGTTTCTCACCCATGGGTTTTCTTTTTCTTCTCAGTAGGTCATATGATTTGGTAATACAAAATAATGACAGAAAAGGGCAGAGTTGTGGAATGCAGCATTTCTCCATTGCATCGTGTAGTGCCCCTTGCTCATGCACGCGCCAGTCTTTCGGAGATGTGTGTTGGTCGGTATTAAAATAAGTGATATGTTGTCTAGGTCTTTACGTCCTCACTATGTTCTTCATTTTGATGGAGTTATTTAACTGGCTAGTAATATAACTTTAATTATATTTTTTTCTTCATTCGCTTGCGTACTTAGGGTCAAGCATTCTAATGCAAGTTTGCTTTTAACTATTTTCTTAAACCGTTTTATCAAGAGTGGACTTAATAGAGCAAGATATCAAGAGCGGAGTAAATATCTAGATAGAAAGTTGTAACTCCATTTTGTGTTTGACTATTTTAATGAACAGTGTTTAAGTAAAAAGCGTCGACAGGCAATTTGAGGCAGTTTCCATGAACGTGAAACGTCACTTTGTACAACTTGAATGATATTTTTGTCATGAAATTGTCTACCTCTGAACGCAAATATTGTTACATTCTTGAAATATATTGAATTTTACATCCCAAAGTATCAAGTTTATAGGCACATCGAATGTGAACAAAACTCTCCTAAAAGCTGAAGGAAATAAAAATAAAAACCTTGTGACGGATGAAGAATTTTACATACAATAATATTTAATTTTTTGCATTTTTTATGCGAGAAACAAAAGGTTTGTTCAAGATAATACCATATCCTAGAATTTTTCTGTCATATCTCATTTTCGAGGGGACGCAGTTTTATAACCAACTCATTTTCACGCGCGTCCATTCCCGACGCAACCATCGTGCTACATTCGCTCTTGCAACATGGTTCACGCCTCAGCTCTCACCCCACTCTTGTCCCACTGTCGCCCCACTCTCGCCACACTCTCACCCCACTCACACCCCACATACACCCCACTCTCACCCCTCTCTGTGTCTGAAGTTCACAAGGTAAAATAAACCTCCCTAATTTGTAAGAGAATTTTGTTTGAATGGAATAATATTGCACTGACCTGCACGTCTACCACGACACTTGCCACAACAAAATTACACTTGCAGTACAACTCACAATGAACAAATGAAAATTCTATATTCAGTATTCTGAATTCAGTATTTAAATTCAATTTAAGTATGGTATACAACATGTAAGTAAGTATGGTAAGTATGGTAAGTATGGTATACATACTTGTAGAGTGGGGATCTGAGAATTCAGAAATCATGCACGGAATACACTTCTCCCCGTAACACGTCACAAGCAGTTTTTGACGTAAAATACAAAAAAAAAATTTAAAAAAGTAAATACCACTTTGGTGACACATGTCTATGGGCATGTTTAGTGGTGTGAAGTGGAAGTGGGCTTGTTATGGAGGTTTTATTCTCCATTTTTATCTAAACCCTGCAGTGGTTTTGCTCAAAATTGGAACGTGAGTGGTCACATGAATTACAACTGTAACCAATTAAAAAAAAAAAATATTATTAACAATCTTTTACAAACAAATCGTCTTTTAGAATGAACATAGATGAATAATGGTATCTAAATCACTGGACCAGTTACAAAATACTATTACATTTATTAGAAAGTTGATATATTACAAATTCTATGAAATGTTAAAGAAAAATGCATGTCTTATGCTTTTAAACAAATATTATCAAACAAATTCAAATAAAAGTTTGTTTTTTAAAAGTATTGTACTCTATATGTTTTAAACACCTGAAATATTTCTGCATTACAATAATTAAATAAAGTAGTTTGACAAAATTGTATAGATCTGGAACCAATATTCAGAAATGTTTCAATGCCAAAATTGGATGAACATCTCACATAATCTTAATGTGACACACCCACAGAACACAATTTATGCAGTACTGTCTAGTGCTCTATTTCGTTGATGACCACAATGATAACGTCCCACATAGCCTTTTGGTAATTCCACTGAACGCTCGGTCCCTTCTCGGAATCCCAAGACAAGTCTCCCACGTTTTCTAATTGTTGTCTACACAGATTTTTCTCAGAAACTTCCTTTCCATTTCTAGTTTAATAGGGAACAAAGTTAAAACCTTTTGAAATCCCTTTCTAGTCAATCTTTCTTCACTTTTGTTCTTTGAATAAATATTCAGAGCTATTATTGCAACGATATTTATGGTGTCAGCTTAGGTCACAAACTGAACCATGAGTGGTCGCGCGGATTACTACTGTAACTCATGGTATTTCCAGGGCATATCCCCTGAGTCATTTTTTGCTATTATTCAATAAATGAGGCCCTCAATGAAAGGTACTGAAAAGTCCATGACAAAAGTTTGTCGTCTGTTGCTGTAAATAGCGAATTAATAAATCTGGATTACAATAGTAATCCACGCAACCACTGAAGGTTGAATCTGTCAAGAAGTCAACTTGAACAATTGCAAATATAAATAAACATCTTCTTAGTAACATTTCTGTGAAAACATTTAGTAGCAGCTTAATGCAAAGTGTAGGTGGGCTTGTAATAGTTTCTATTCTTGATTTTTATCTTAATCCGTCCGCAAGTCAACATGAACAATTGCAAATATAAATAAACAATTCTTTACTAACATTTCTATAAACATATTTAGTGGCAGCTTGACGCGAAGTGTAGTTGGGCTTTTAATGGAGTTTCTATTCTTCGTTTTTACCTTAATTTGTCAACAAGTCAACATGAACAATTCCAAATATAAATAAACATCTCCTTAGTAACATTTCTGTAAGTATATTTAAGGCTGGTAGGCTCTGAATTGAACTTTTATTCTCCATTGTTATCTTAATCTGTCAATAAGTCAACGTGAACAATTATAAATATAAATAAAAATCTTCTTAGTAACATTTCTACGAGTACATATAGTGGCAGCTTGCGCGATTGCAAGTATAAATAAACATTTTCTTAGTAACATTTCAGTGAAAATATTTAATGGCAGTTTTACATGAAGTGTAGGTGGTCGCCTAATGGAGTTTTTAGTCTCCCATTTTTATCTTAATCGGTCAGCATTCCATATGAAAATTGCAAATATAAATAAACATCTCCTTAGTAATAGTTCTGTAAGTATATTTAATGCAGCTTGACGTGAAGTGTAGGTGTTGGTAGGTGGTAGGTGGTGAGTTTTTATTCCCCATTTTTATTTTCATCTTTCAGCTAGACAATATGAACAATTTCAAATATAAATAATCATCTCTTTAAGAGCATTTCCGTTAGTATGGTTAGTGGCAGCTTGGCGGGATCTGGAGATGGGTTTCTAATGGAGTTTCTACTTTCAATTTTTGCTAATTTCTGTCAGCAAGTCAACATAAACAATTCCAAATATAATAATCATCTCCTTAGTAACATTTCTGTGAGTATATTTAATGGCAGCTTGACACGAAGTGTAGGTCGTTTCCTAATGGAGTTTCTATTTTTATTTTTTATTGTAATCTGTCAGCAAGTCAATATGAAAATTGCAAATATAAATAAATATCTCCTTAGTAACATTTCTGTAAGTATATTTAAAGCAGGTGGGTTCGGAATAGAGTTTTTATTCTCCATTATTATCTTAATCTGTCAACAAGTCAACATGAACAATTGCAAATATAAATAAACATCTCCTTAGTAATATTTCTGTTAGTATGTATAGTGACCTCTTTGCGGGAAGTGGAGGTAGGACCTAATGGAGTATCTATTTTCTAGTTTTACTATAATCTATCAGTTAATCAACATGAACAATTGCAAATATAAATAAACATCATCTTGATAACATTTCTATAAGTACATATAGTGGCAGCTTGCGTGATTGCAAATATAAATAAACATCTCGTTGATAACATATCTATGAAAATATTTAATGGCAGCTTGACGCAAAGTGTAGGTGGTCTCCTAATAGAGTTTCTATTCTCCATTCTTATTCTAATCTCTCAGCAAGTCAATATGAACAATTCCGATTACAAATAAACATCTCTTTAGTAGCATTTCTATGAGAATATTTAGTTGCATCTAGACGCGAAGTGTAGTTGGGCTCATAATGGAGTTGCTGTTCTGAATTTTTTCTTCATTTGTCAACAAGTCTACATCAACAATTGCAAATATAAATAAACATCTCCTTAGTAACATTTCTATGAAGTTATTTAATGACAGCTTTAGACAAAGTGTTGGTAGTCTCCTAATGGAGTTTTTATTCTTCATATTTATTTTAATCGGTCAGCAAATCAATGTTAACAATTGAAAATATATATAAATGTCTCCTTAGTGACATTTCTGTAAGTATATTTAATGCAGCTTGACGTGAAGTGTATGTGGTATACTAATGGAGTTTCCCTTCCTCTTTTTTATCTTAATTTGTCAGCAAGTCAACATGAACAATTGCAAATATAAATAAATATCGCCTTAGTAACATTTCTATGAGTACATATAATGGTAGCTTGCGCGATTGCAAATATAAATAAACATCTCGTTAGTAACATTTCTATGAAAATATTTAATGGCAGCTTGACGCGAAGTGTAGGTGGTTTCATAATAGAGTTTCTATTCTCCATTCTTATTCTAATCAGTCAGCAAGTCAATATGAAAATTGCAAATATAAATAAACATGTCCTTAGTAACATTTCTGTGAGTATATTTAATGCAGCTTGACGTGAAGTGTAGGTGTTGGTAGGTGGTGAGTTACGATTCCCCGTTTCTATCGTAATTTGTCTGCAAGGCAACATGAACAATTGAAAATATAAATAAACATCTTCTTAGTAACATTTCGTTGAGTATATTTTGTGGCAGTTTGACGTGAAGTGTAAGTGGGCTACTAATAAATTTTCTATTCTCCATTTTTATCATAATCTTTCAGCTAGCCAATATGAACAATTGCAATTATAAATAATCATCTCCTTAAGAACAATTCTGTTAGAATGGTTAGCAGAAGCTTGACAGGAAGTGTAGGTGGGCTCCTAATGGATTTTATACTCCTCATTTTTATCTGAATCTGTCAGCAAGTCAACACGAACAAGTGTAAATATAAATAAACATCTCCTTAGAAACATTTCTGTGAGTATATTGCATGTCAGATTGATGCGTATTGTAGGTGGGCTACTAATGAAGTTGCTATTCTCCATTTTTATCGTAATTTGTCAGCAAGTTAATATGAACAATTTCAAATATAAATAAACATCTCTTTAGGAAAATTTCATTAGGAAGTTTCGCCAGTCTGCGAAATTTCATCGTAGGGTTCGTCACAGTTAATTCTCTTCTGGTTGAGTTTCCATATCTTTTTCGAATGTTTATTCAATCAAATGTGCGTAAGTTGTAATCTATACGATTTGCAGTCTCTCTGTGTCATTTGTATCTCTTAAAATACGTATTATAATGCACTCATACATACACTTTCAATACCTCCCTATATAGATGTCATATACATTTTTGCCGTGATGACTTCAACCAGAGTTGATATCCAGGAGGTCATTTGCCAACATAAATTTGTACTAATTCTCGAAACATTCAATTTCTGCCTCTTCTTTTAATAGAACCTTTTCGCAGTGGTTAGTAGTTGGTAGTTTGGTATGGTAGTTTGATTTAATGGATTTACATTGTAGTTTGCTCTTTCCTACGTGCAGTCGAATTTGGCGACGGAAAATAATAGCATAAGGTATTATTTCTTGCTAGTTTTAAAATGATAAAAACCTGTGCTGTCCACTTCATGTAAGTTTCCCTCACATAATTATTTCTATCTTTAAACTAATTTTTATTGTTAAACTTTTTCCTAAAGCAGTGCGGCTAAGATATTCAATATTGTCACCACATTGTATTAAATTTCGAATGTTTGAAATATTCACAGGTTTAAAGTAGCGACACCGTCAATGTTTTAGAAAGTGTATATATTAACGCTACCTATTAGCTGATAGAATAACTAGCAACAAATTACATGGTTCATCAGTGGTTTGAACAATGATGACAGGAAACACTATGTACTCTCTAAGGCGGCACCTCCAAAGGCAATGAAAACAGGAATACCCGAAAACCAAGCTGATGGCTGGCCTCCAAGTGGCAGTGACCTCTGATCCTGTCCTCAATATTTGCAAGGAAGTGGTAAACAATACAGTCTTCTCCTCAGAGAGTGACAAAGATATTCTCTCTTTCTTCAAGAATCTAGGGTCACTTAATTATAGAAATTAAAAGGAATCGGTATGGGAAAGTGATCCCTACTTTGACCTCCATTGTTACGTTTGATCGCCTGTCTTTTCCATAATAGATAAATTGCGAATTTTACAAAACAAATCCTATAATTACAATTTTGTATTAGTTCTTCAACCCAATTTAGCACCTAAGATTTGCACTACTTGTATTAGTCAGATATCTTAAATAGGTTGAAACTCCATGCTATAATATGTGATAGAATATAGACACTGTGATCACAGAAATACATAACCACTCACCCATCAAAAACAAACCTACTGAAACATCCTGAATCTGGAATAACAATGAATCAAGCTTATGGTAATGGTTACGAGTTCATATGTAATATCATTGTTGAAGTGAGTGACCTTCAGCAATAGATTTATGATTATTATTTCACAGGGACAATATTCGCTTAGTTATGAAACTTCTTATTAGCAACAACATACATCGATTCAGTCTGTCCCGAACCACAGCACGGTGCGGATGGTTTGTCACAGTGCTAGTAGTGAGAGTGTTAAGATACCTTACTATCCGAATTTAAACAGCATCCTTGTGTAGTCGACCTTGTGTAACGGCCTCGAGTAAATTGACCCTAAGGGGCCCTTTTTCTAGTCTCATTGTTAGGAAAAATTTCCTCTGACATCTTGTGACAATTTAGATGTGAAAGTTAATTGTCCAAAAAAGTCTTCATTGAAAATGTCTTCTGACCAAGAAGCCATACCACCACAGACCGTTACAACTAATCAAGAAAATCAAGACATGACCATCGAAAAGAACGTAACTTCTGCCAGTAACTACAGTATTGCAGCTCAGAAAGGTATGTTTCCAACGAAAGAAGAAGCATTAGTAATTCATTCAATTGACGGCATCTCCATTAAAGACTATATCCAAGAAATTGCTAAAATAACTGACCCTAGAAACATTCGATTTGCCTCAAGAATTCCCCAAAACTGTATTTGCTTTTTCCTGGCAACAAAAGATATTGTTAAACAACTTACAGACAACAAATGTTCTATAAACATTAACAATACAGTATTATCGATCCATCCATTAATAACTTAATTTTAGAGATTAATAATTTCGAATGTATGCCCGATCATTCCCCACAATATCATTGAAAACGAGCTGAAGAAACTAAATATTCAAATAGGATCTACAATGACTTTTCTAAGAGCTGGTATGTCTGAACCTGTGTTCGCTCATATTCTCATTTTCAGGAGACAAGTCTATGTGCATCCCGATGATGTAAATATGATACCACAGATATTGAAAATAGAATATGAAAACACAGTCTTTTGGTTATATTTGTCAACTGAAACTATGACTTGTTTCTTATGCTAAGAATATGGTCATGTAGCAAAAAACTGCCCTGGGAAACAAGATTCAGCAGATGCGCTCGATGAAAATACATCTCTGTCAGCAAATAATTTCCCAGAATTGAAAGTCATTAGTAATGACATAATTAACCTTAACAAAGAGTAAATAAATAATCCTAAACACCCTTTGTGTTCACTATTAACATCAATATCGGATACTTCTAATGAATCAGAACTAATCAGAAACAAAGATAAAGTAAACAATCACTTAGAAATTACCCAAGTTAAAGAAAAAAGAAGAAAAAGGTCAGAGTAGAAAAAAAGAATTTTGATGCATCAGAGGATTTGGACAAACATTTGGAGCCTCTCAAAGCATTACTTTCAGATCGAAAAAATATGTACACCTTAAACTTACTTCAATTAAAATGTCTATTTGAAAAAATAAAAAACAATCCTAACACTATCCAAACTGTTTTGGAATTTACAACAGATGTGAAACCACTAATTAACATGTTACAAGAAACATACAACAAATTGCTAGATAAAAATATGAGAAGAAGATTCACTAATTTAAAAAAGAAGTTAATAAAAATGGTGGAGGAATGACAGATACAGCAAATTCAAGTGAAGGCAGTGAAGAGGAGGTTAATTAATTAACCCAAGAAATGGTTGATGGCATTTTGCAGTGGAACATTAATGGCTACAGACCACAAAAGGAGAACTTATCAATTTTAATTAACAAATACAACCCAGATGTAAGTTGTCTACAAGAAATAAATTTCAAATATGGACAAAAATACAACATAAAAAAATTATAACTCAAATCTAAACAAATTGAAGCAATGCAGAAGTAGCAAGTGGAGGTGTAGCTGTTTATTTTAACAAATCTCTAACAACATAAGAGATTTCCATCAATTCCACCCTAGAGTGAATCGCAGTCAAAATTGGCCTGGCTAATAATTCTCTTAGTATCTGCAGTATCTATTTACTTAACAGCTGTGACATCAATTCTAGAGATTTGCAAAAATCAACTAACCAACTCTCTAGTCCATTTCTTCTCTTAGGTGACTTCAATAGACACAGCTACATATGGGGTTCAAATAAAGAAGACAAAAGAGGAAAAATAATAATGAAAATTTTAGAAGATACAAATTTAGTACTACTGAATAGTAATCTTCCTACCCATCTTAACAACACATCGAGATCTCTTAGTACTATTGATTTGACCATATGCTCGTCATCAATTGCTCATCACCGAAACTGGATAACTGCGAATGTCCTGTATGGCAGCGATCACTTCCCAATCATAATTACTCAGAATAATAATTCTTTAATTACTGATAATATACATTATATCTCTAGAAGGAAATTTGACAAAGCAGATTTTAACAAATTCTAAAGAATAATAACAACAAAAATTAATTAAATCTGAAAGGATAACCATAATTGTTTACTTAATGTGAATGAAAAAATTGAGAACTAGACAAATTTAATATTAAAAACTGCTAATGAAAATATTCCAAAATCTACAGGGAAACCAAGAAGAAAACAACTTCTATGGTGGAATGAAGAATGTGCAAATGCACACAAAAAATATAGACATGCATTTTCAAAATACAAACGACATCCATCTATCGATAACCATATTAAATATAAAAAATCAAGAGCATATGCTAGAAGAACATTCAAAGAAAATAAAATAAATTCATGGATACAGTTCATTTCCTCAATTAATCATCTCTCCAGCTTGTCTGAAAACTGGAAAAAAATTAAATCAATAAATGGTACTTACAAGCGACCTACTAATGGTATAAAAATAATTTATAATGACAAGCTTACAACATCCAACAAACAAATAGCCAACATCTTAGCTAACCAATTTTCCAATAATTCAAGTGATGAAAATTTGAGTATTAAATTTCAAATATACAAGGCTAATTCTGAAATCAAAATTAGAAATATACTACATCAAAATACATAGAATAATAGAATACTAAGTGTTCCTCTTCAAGTACATGAAAGCAAGAACATTCTAAATTATACTAGGAATTCCAGCCCAGGACCTGATGGTATCCACAGCAAATTTTTAAAAGAACTCCCTTCAATGGCCATTGAATATGTGACACATCTATTCGATAAACTCTTGACTCAAGGCATGTTTCCTGATAAGTGGAAAGAATCGATTGTCATTCCCGTCCCCAAGCCAGAGAAAGATCATACCAACCCAGAAAATTTCAGACCCATTTCCTTAACATCTACCCTATGTAAATTGATGGAGAAAGCAATCAGCAAAAGATTAATTTGGTATCTTGAGAAGCAAGAATTACTATCATCCTATCAAAGCGGATTCAGGCAAAATCGTTCAACTACTAACCACTTATTCAACATTCACAGTGATATATGTGACGCATTCATCGCCAAACAACATGTAGTGGCAGGAAGTCTGGACATCGAGAAGGCCTACGACATGTTAAGGAAAGACAGAATTACCAACATTCTACTCTGATTAGGAATAGATAGACATTAATCTTCATGTCCCGGACACCCAAGAGACATACTCCGGCCGCGGAAGCTTACGTAACTTGAACCTCTACGGGGAGCAGACCTTCAAGCATACCAGACGACTCAGCCATCTGAGGATTGTACGTGCCAAGAGGCTCAGCCAACTCATCTTCTTACTTAGATGCCGAGATTCCCACGTTATACCGAAATTTCTTTGTTTCCCACACCATATCAGGACTACGGCTGCCGAAATGCATCTTTCGACGCTCGAGCGAACAACTACTGCGGGAACGCATTCATCATACCAGGTACGAACTCGCGAGCATCGAGCACGAACTATATAACTTGCACTTAATTCTCTGCTCTTCTATGAGCCCTGAGGATTGGGGTACGCTAGATAGTGTCTCCTTCAACAACGCGGAGAGATACGGAGATGCAGCCAAAGATCAACAAATACGCAAGTTCTCGAAACTTCAGCGGGTGAATGCTTCTGATGAAACTCATGTCCTGCACAATACAGTTATAAACCTCACTGAAGAGACCCTCGACACGGCCATGGAAGCTGTTCTATCCCGAGGGCTAAATTTCGCTATCGCCCCCAAGCGCATCCCCACCGATGACGTCATCGCCGCGGTGGAAACAGCTGTACGTAGTCTGCCCCAAGATACAGTCGAAGACATCAGAAGGGATACAAGTGCCATTTTAGCCCGTGCAATTTCCCCGAAATGCAATATTTCCCGTGAAGAGAGATTAGCTATAAGACAGCTAAAACAGCGCGATGACACCGTCATTCTTCCCGCCGATAAAGGCAACGCCACGGTGGTTATGGAGAGTTCCGACTACCACATTAAGATGACCGACATTCTTAGAGACAGCGATACGTACCGGAAACTGGACAAGAATCCTCTTCTGAAAGTGAAGCAAAAAGTTATGACCATCATCGATGAAGCATCATCCATGAATGAGAAAGACAGAAGACGCCTTAAGCTCACCAACGACAATCGCACTCCTCGGATCTATGGTCTCCCTAAAATTCATAAACCTTGCGTGCCTCTCCGCCCTATAGTGAGTGCCATTAACTCACCTTCTCAGCACTTTCCTTTTCACACCCGTTTCCTTGCCAACAAACTGAACCCCCTCACCAACAACCTACCTTTCGTCGTCCGCAGTTCCGAACATTTCATTGAGCTTATTCGCTCTATTAGAACCAGTCCTGGAGATATCCTGGTAAGCTTTGATGTCACTTCTCTTTTTACGATGGTCCCTGTCAACGACGCACTCAGAATAGTGGAAGATAACCTCGGGAAACACCAGCTGCCGACGGAGTGGGCGAAACTGGCGGAGGTATGCCTGTCTACAACTTTCTTCCAGTACCAGCAGGAATTTTACGCACAGACGGAAGGCATTGCCATGGGCTCTCCGCTCTCGCCTGTGGTGGCGAATCTCTTCATGGGAGCCTTTGAAGAACAGGCCCTGGATAACGCGCCTTTAAAACCGACGCTTTGGCTCCGCTATGTCGATGACACCTGTCATCTGGCCCCACGGCTCCGAGTCACTACCTAATTTCCTTGCGCACCTCAACAGAATTCATCATCGCATCCATTACACTACGGAAACAACTACACGGTCAGCTGCCTTTCCTCGACGTCTTAGTTTCTAGACGTCCCGACGGTACCCTCGGTTACTCCGTGTACCGAAAGTCCATCCACACGAACCGCTATTTACACGCGGATTCACACCATCACCCTGCTACAAAACAGGGAGTCCTCACGACCCTGACTCACCGGGCCGCCCTCATCAGCGACAGCAACAGCCTAAAAGAGGAAAAAGAGGTACTGAGGAAGACATTCCTGGCCAATGGCTACAGCAGAAACGCTGTACAACGCGCCTTGAGGAAACGACGCACGAGATGACGATGCAGCACCTAGCGCCCCGAACGAGACATCCAGCCCACCTCGAAAGACAGCTCAACTCCCGTACATTTAAGGTGTCACGGACAGAATCGGCAGGCTGCTTCGTAGAGCCGACATCCGCCCGATGTTCTACGCTCACAACAAGACCGGGAGGAGCCTGGTCAAGGTAAAAGACCGCCTTGACCCACGGGATAACGCCGGTGTATACGAAATCCCTTGCAGCTGCGGGCTAGTATACATCGGCCAAACGGGTCGATCGGTAGATGAACGCATGCGCGAACACATGCGCCATGACCGACTAAAGAACACCCAAAAGTCGGCCTTAGCTCTACACGCCGCCGAAACCGGTCACCTCATTGAGTTCAACAAAACCCGGGCAATTAGCTGCGAGGACCGTTGGTGGCCACGAGTCATTAAAGAGGCCCTAGAAATATCAAGGAGGCCCATTAACCTAAATCGGGACGATCGTCTGTGCCTCAGCTCCATCTGGAAACGGGCTTTCACGACCCGCCAATCCGGTACCTCTCCAAGGGGACACACCCCCACGGTCGACCAATGACGGTCGCCGATTGGCTGTTTTGTCCTTTGCCTCTCAGACGGCTCTACATAACCAATTTTCGGCTCTTTTTATGTTAATCCACTTAAAAATGTCTCCCTCATTCTATTGCCACCCTCCCCACGCCTCCACCTGCCCCCCCTTTCCCGCTACAGCTCGGTTCTTCCTCCGTCAATCCCATACTATCTGCCGGCTTCCTATTGGCCGATCCCCTGACCAATCCTGGTCACCCCCTTCTCTTGCTTATAAGGCGGTCACGCTAGCCATTTGACAGCTGACAAGTATGTACACCCAGAAATTGAATAAACTCCCGCCTCACCAGGGTTACTGGTGAGGGGGAAATGAAAAATTTGACAGCAGTACGCTCTGAGGAAGGCCACAATATGTTAGCCGAAACAGCTACGAGCAGATCGACGCGGCTTGTCCCGGATAGCCAAGAGACATACTCCGGCCGTGGAAGCCTACGTAATCATTAATCTTCATTTCTAATTTTAATGAAGAGATATATATTGAAGTTAAATTTAATGGTGTCCTATCTGACAGATATAAAATATGCAACAGCCTCCCTCAAGGGTCTGTATTTAGTGTTTTTCTCTTTCTTGTTACTATAGATAAAATTTAAAAATCTAATTCCTCGTCCAATTAAGATATATTTGTTTGCTGATGACATCATAATATTAATATGTGGAAAAAATATCCATACTTCTCAAAAAATGCTACAAAATAGTTTAAATAATATTCAAGGATGGGCTGATAAATCAGGGTTCAAATTCTCCAAAACAAAGACTCAATGTATACTTTTCAAAAAAAAGACACACCCAATAGTAAACTTAAATTGACATTGGGATCACAAATAATTAAAACCTCAAATCAAATCAAAATATTGGGAATGATTTATGATAGTAAATTAACATGGAGACCGCACATATAAAAATTAAAAATGGAATGCTTTCACAAACTAAATACTATAAAGTGTATTGCAGCCTCTAATTGGGGTGCTGACAAAAATATAACACTGTCTTCCTATAAAGCTCTTGTACGGTCTAATCTTGACTATGGCTCTGTAGTATACCAATCTGCTAATCCAACAATACTAAATAGTCTCAATACAATTCAATCGACTTGTTTAAGACTGGCAATCGGTGCTTATTGAACCACTACAATTTCAAGTATTCTTGCAGAAGCTAACGAAGAACCCCTGCACACCAGAAGAAGGAACGTTTGCTACACATGTGCATGCAAAATATTACAGTTTCCACTTACCCAACATACAATAATGTATTTTCCACTAGGAACAGTGAAAAATACACCAAGAACGCAAGAACACCTCAACCAATCTACCAACTACTAAACCAATTTTTCAAAGAAATGCAGAGTTTCCATTAATTAAACAAAACATAATTCTTAAAAGACTCCCTTGGATAACACCAAATATAAAAGTCAATAAAGATTTATGTATGTACTCCAAGAAAGATACAAATCCACAATTATACCAATTCCTCTACAATGAAATTAAAAACAAGCACGAGAACTGTGTAAGTGTCTTCACAGATGGTTCAAGAAAAAAACATGGATCAGGTTGTGCTTTAATGGTTGATAATATTATTGAATATATCAAACTCAATGATATCTGTTCTACTTTTTACTGTGAAGCATTTGCTATTCTGAGAGCTCTAAAGAATATATCATTATTACCCAACAATAAGTTTATAATATATACAGACTCCAGAAGTGTAATTGAATGCTTGGGACATAACAGATATAAACCTTTAATCAAAGAAATAGTAAATGAATGCCATGACTTAAACCAAAAAGAGAAAGAAATAATTATTGTTTGAATTCCATTGCATATTGGCATCAAAGGAAATTTAATTGTTGATAATGCTGCTAGAGAAGCCATTAACCTACCTCTCCAAGAACAATCAGTATCCCATGTAGAGATAAAAAAAGAGCTTCATCATAGAAATAGAAAATTCTGGAATGAAGAATGGATTAAATCACCTCCAATCAAGCTATTTGAAATAAGGAATGCAATCCTTGATTGTCATACCCCTCACTTAAAAAATCAAAGTATTCTCACTCGTTTAAGAATAGGCCACTCAAAATTAACTCAGGAATATCTGATAACTAAAGAAGATCGTAAATTATAAGACTATTGTAAGAAGCCACCGACTATACTACATATTCGTATACAGTGCCAAAAATATAATATACTGAGAAGAAAGTATGCTCTGCCTAATGACATTAAAAGTTTAAAGAATTATGATACTGAAATTATAAAAGTAATGAAGTTTTTAAAAGAATATATGACATGTATGACCTTATGTAAACTTGATATGTAAACTTGTGCTTGTGTTATTCTAATTGTAATGTTCATTCATTCATTGTGTTATGTAAACTTAATTTCCTCTTCAAGTTAAAATTTAAATAAAAGTATTTCAACATTTCACAGCACAGAAAGTTGGCAGTGCAGCTGCTTTTCCAGTTCCAATAGGTGTAAATAAACTTTTTTTATAATATTGAAAGTGGAACATTGGAAGACGTGATTTTGAATAATTTTTGGTCATAGTAAACCAAATTAACTTGTATGCTGCTTCAAGAGTACCATACGTGTACCAGATGTATGTAACATCATGTGAAACAATACTTCTCCTCGTAATATATGCAATTTATTTTATCTACTCATTACTGAGAAGAACAATACTTGCATTTTAAAGAATGTATAGTAACTCAATGATATGACAAGGAACTGAAGTTAATTATTTTTAAAACACATTATGGTAATGTAATAAAAGCCATGCATTCCAAATTACAATTAAAAATGGATAAGTTACTATTTTATGATTATGGAGACACGTTTCCATAAGAATTAAATAGTGCATCTTCGCACAATTACTATCGGTGCGTTCTTAACTTTCTCGTTAGTCTGACGTATATTGTCAAAAAACAGCGGCCGGGTTGTCAAAAAACGCGGGTCTAACAAAAAGAGAGGCATGCACAGTTGGTGAAATCGTTGCAGTTGCAACTGTGTTGGAGCGATTGTTAAGTTAGTTATTGATGCTGTTTATTTATTTATTTATTTATTTATTTTACGTAAAAAAAAACAGTTAAAACTGCGTATGACGTGCTATGGGGAAAAGTGAATTGTGTGCACATTTTCAAAATTCTGTGATCCCTACACTAAGTCATATACTACTTAAATTTTGAATTCTGAAAGGGAGAAAAAAACTCCCATGTAATAAAATCTATTTTAAAGGATTAATGAGCAATAAATTTTGAATTTTGAAAGGGAGAAAAAAAAACAACAAAAAAACTCCCATGTAATAAAATCTATTTTCAAGGATAAATAAGCAATAAATTTTGGCTCTCATTACTTCCTGCCGCGACAACATGGAAACGATAATTTGAATAATTGTATTTCCCACTGAATTCTAGAAGACGTGAACAGAAAATGAAGTTACATTTATGTCCAGAAGCAAAACAAGGAGCCATCTCAGCATTTGCTCAACGGATCAGGGAAACTGGACGAAAAACTTGATCGAGATGGGGGTCATTGACCCGGAAGCTGTGTTACAATAGTTGTTACAGGTTGTTTATACTCATTTATACAGTCCAAATGGTAATTAATGCATTATGTATCATTGTTAAAATTAATGTTACTTTTCTTGTGATGCTCAGTATAGTCTCCAATTGTATAGAAACAGTTTTGCAGCGGAATCGATTTCACTTGGGATTTAAACTTTTCTATTGAATTTATTCGTTTAATGTCATCTGGCAAAGTCTTGTAAAATAATGTACATGTATGTGAATTTTTTGTAATGAGCTGTTGATACTGTCACCTGATGAATATGATTTCTACGTCGAGTGTTATAGTAATAGACTTCGGCATTTTCTGAAAATATATTCCCGCCCTTAAGCAAGTCATTTTTTACAAAAAACACTGATTCGTAAATAAAAAGACACGGTAATGGTAGAATTCCTAGATTAATGAAGAGAGGCTTACATGAATCACGTGGGTGGGATTTGGTTATTATTCGTACAATTCGTTTTTGTAATCTAAAAGTCTGGGAACTATAAGATGTATTTCCCCAGAATATTATGCCATATCTCAGGCGGGAATGAACGTTCGCGAAGTATACACAACGAGCAGTATGAAGGCTGACTGAATTTGCAAGAATTCTGAACGCGTAGCATAATGAACTTAATTTTGTGTTCAATTCATTTAAATGGACGTTCCATTTAAGGTTTGACTAAATTGAGAGACCTAAAAATTTTGTTGCCTTAACAGTCAATGGTACACTGTTCATTTTCAATGGAGCACAGAATTGTTTATTTGATATGGAAAACTGCATTAAAACCGTTTTCTTTTCGTTTACTATTCATTTGTTATTTCGGAACCAATTTGATACATCTGATATTGTACTATTTACGGTTTCTTTATTGCAAAGGATGTTCGTATCATCCGCAAAGATAACCGTTCTTCCGTTTCGAATCTTCGGGGACATATCGTTTACGTAAAGTAGGAACAGAATAGGGCCTAAAATCGATCCTTGAGGACCTCCACATGCAACGGGCAAAGAGTCGGAAAGGTGCGTACGTAATGTTCCATCATTCCAGTAAGGTATTTCAACTTTCTGAGATCGTTGTTTAAGGTACGAACATAACCAATCTAGAGCAATACCACGGATTCCATACGAAGGTAATTTTGAAAGTAAAATGTCATGATCAATGACGTCAAAAGCTTTTGAGAGATCTAAAATAATCCAATAGGTGCCTCGTTTTGATCCAATGATGAGGCGACATCTTTAAGAAAAGAAAATATAGCTGTTTCCGTTGATTTCGATTTTCTAAATCCATGTTGGCAATCTGAAAGCGCGTCGTGTTTAGTGAGAAAGGTTTCCATTCGTACGTAAAAAAGTCTCTCTAATATTTTTGAAAAAACTGATAGAAGAGAAATGGGCCGATGATTTTGAATTTCATTTTTGTTGCCTTTTTTGAAAAGCGGCTTAATTTTAGCTGTTTTGAAAATATCTGGAAACGTTCCAGTGCATAAAGATGCATTAAATATGTGAGTTAACGGGTGTATAATGGCATACGCACAAGTCTTTAACACAAAATCTGGGAATTCATCTATACCGGACGAATATTTATTTTTTAGTTGACCGATTATTTTGAGAATTTCATAGGAAGAAGTTTCGGAAACGAACATTGTGTCTAAACTTTTGGGTGAACTGTCTGTTTTTGAATTTTGTGCCTGAAGACCATTAGTGAGATTGGCAGCAATTCTCGAAAAGTATTGGTTAAAGAGACTAGCCACTGTTGCCGGATCGTTTACATTTATATCGTTATATTTTAAAACAACATTCTCTACGGGTTTTCTAGTTGATTTGGTAGTATTTTTTATTATATTCCACATTGCTTTTGTTTTATTATTTGAGTTGAAAATATCCTGATCGTTTTTCATGATTTTAGCCTGCCTTATGATTTTTCGTAACAATGTTTTGTATTTTTTAAAGTAGATAAGGAAATCTTGAGATACGTTATGACGTTTAGAAATGAAAGAAAGAATTCGCTTGTTTTTACAAGATGTCCTAATCCCTTGTGTTATCCAAGAATTGCTTTTCCGTGAAATATTTAATTTTCGTTTTTGAAGAGGAAAGCAAATGTTAAAATGAATTGAAAGAGTTGAAAAAAAAAAGAATTATATTTGTCGTTTGTATCAACAGTATTATAAACCGCTTTCCATGACTCCTGCATCAAGTAATCAATGAATAATTTAATTTTACTTTTAGTAAACAATGTAGTCATACGTGTATTATTTATTGTGTCAGTGATCGCATTTCTTATAATGGTAAGGATTTGTGCATCGTGGTCACTGTATCCTGTGTCACTGTATGTTGATTTGCGTTCTAGTTATTGCTGCTGTTGAATTATCTATCGATTGTTGTCGATAAACTGACAATTAATTTAATAGGATGATTGTTAATGCTGCGTCTGAGACCAGAATCAGAAATTGAATTTCATCAACGTCCGATAACTGAATCTTTTCGTTTCGAATACATCAACTATGATTAAACATACAGCCCTTCACGTTGAAATCCCAAATATTATCACTCACAAACTTTTCACTGAATTAGAAAATCAAGAATGTTTTCTCTTTTTATAGCGGAAGTGTTCAATCTTTTTACAGCCTTCAGTGCTGCGCCCAAGGCCAGAGTTCAGATAATGAATTTCTGAATAAAAAATCCAATAAAAAAATCAGCTAACCATTTTGTTATTAGGAATAAGGTTACTGCTCAACTATTATCGTACAATGACACTCTTACAATATCGTACTATCACACAATTCCAAATACTATCTCTCATTAACATGTCACTGAATATAACAATATCACTGTATACCACGATATATTTCCTTCGTAAACGAGCCAGGGAACAAATTTTTATCGCCGGCATTTTGCTCGCCAGTGTTTCCATACTTTCTCTTCTTCAACATAATATCGGTATCCCCTCAAAATCATTTCCCCCCTAACACATAACCGCAAAATAATCACAATCTTCAATGCTGATGTATATCTCAATAACTGGCATTAAATACCAGGGAAGAGGATTTCATTAAATCACTTCATTCGGTTTTGTTTCATTTCAGGTTCAGGTGGTTTTATGAAAGAAATTACTGTGTCCATTGTGCATGTCAATAGTTTCGTATCCAATAACATTCCATTCTGCAACAATCAACCTGTCATTAAGTGTGAAAACTCCCTACTTGACGCCAAAGGCGTAGACCTAACGGTAGATGATTGATATAGAGACAATTTTACCATTGTTTGTGGCATTCAGAACTGACGCTTGCCAACTTGAAGCAATAATGCTTCACCAGCTCATGAAGTCACGTGTTCTGGACGTCTCTATTCATTGTTTTCTTGGCGCACGGGGTGGGTATAACCGTACGATATTGTATTCTTATTCCGTTCAAGTGAAGTATAGTGAATCGTTGCTTGATGCGGTATCCATTTTGTTCGAAAGCGTCACCGAACCTAAGTGAAAAAGGTAAGTACTGAGTACGTTTTCTTAATCATTTTCACATTGTTGTACCATTGTTCTATTTTAAAATAAAAACTTAATCTTCTGTTTTCTCTATCTTATGAACATATCATTTATTACGTGTATGATCATAGCGGATTTTCTGGGTTCGGGGACAGCAAGAATTTCTAAAATCGATGGCGTATTTCTCAACATTCGTATATTGACGGCAGTAGGGGAAGGTGAAACCTGTGACACCTTTTCGTATTTTAAGTTTTTCCTCCTATAGTTTTGCATTTCTTAATTAATTTTTCGCTTTAAAAATAAACACTCAATGTTGTGTACAGAAACTTATTTTCTTGTGATCTGATATTAATTTCAAACATGGTAGAAATTAATTTTTGGAAAAATTAAATATTTTTGGTGAAAGGCAGAACACTGCTTTTGTAACTCTGACCAGGGTAGGTGTACCTAAGACTACTAACATAAATTATAATAATCAGTTAATTCGAACCTATTTTATTAATAAAAACTACATTTTAACAATCTAATATGAAAATACAAAGCACACCTGAAATATACTTTTCCGAAACTGACGAAAAGTGAGAAAAAAGGACTAAATGGAACAAAGAACATGAAAATGAAAACCAAGCAAATCTGAACAAATGTTGGATAAATTTAAAATAATTACATTCTCTAAATTTTTCTTTCAGCAAATTATAATGCCTTTATGGTACTATAAAAACAAAGGTACGGATCAAAGGAACACAACATTCTCCTACTCATCAAAATAAAATTGTGGCTGATAAAATGTTTAAATGGAAAATTTTGGGATAGTCAGATACTGGGTACTTATATTGTAATAATTTCTAATTTATACTCAATGAACTATCATCAACTCAATTAATATATCCCTATTCCAGAAAAACATTGACATTGCTGCAAAAACACAACTTTACACCAGAGCCAAAAAAGATTGCTTTTATATCATAGACTCTGCAATTGAAATAAATAATTGAAATAATTTAACCCCAAACACCCAAACCGCCCTTGCAATGATATGATTTATTTATTTATTTAGTCAAAAACAGTCAATAACTGTGTGTGACGTATGGGGCAGAAAATCATCTGTGCACGCTTTCTTGAGTTTCAGAATCCCTTCCCAACAAAATAACTATTAATAGTTGAAAGATGAAAAAGTAATAGTAATAATAGTAATAATAATAATAATAATAATAATAATAATAATAATAATAATAATAATAATAATAATAATAATAATAATAATAATAATAATAATAATAATAATAATAATAATAATAATAAAAATAAATTAAAAAGTGAGAGATTAACATTTAAAAAATCTAGATATTTTCATTGCGAAATTATAGAAAACTAATTTGTAACAGTAAACGAACAAACAGATTTGATTTTTCTCTATTGCTAACAAATAGAAACTCATCCTAAGCTCTAGGCTCTAGCACTACAAGCAAAAGGAAAGCTCAACAAAACATAGTGCAGCATAGTACACATAGTAAAGCTTCATTTATGTCCAGAAGCAAATCAAGGGGCCATCTCAGCATTTGCTCAATGGATCAGGGAAACTGGACAAAAACCTGATCGAGATGGGTGTCATTGACGTGGAAGCTGAAGTACATTACTTGTTACAGGCATTTAAGTCTTTTTTAAAAATTATACAATGCAAATGTAAACTAATTCATTATACTATATCATTGTTTTGTTAAGGTAAACATAATTTTTCTTTTTGACGATCAGTATAGTCTCTAATTGTATAGAAACAGTTTTGCAGCAGAAAAGATTTTACTGTTAACTTAAATTTGTGTACCAATTATAATTGTTTAATTTCATCTGGCAATGCATTGTAAAGTAACGTACATGTATTGTATGTGGATTTCTTGTAGTGAGCTGTTGATACTGACACTTGATGAACATGATTTCTATGTCGAGTGTTGTAACTATAAATATCAATATTACATGAAAATATGTTCCCACCATTAAGTAAGTCAGTTTTGACAAATACTACAGATTCGTAAATAAAAAGGCAAGGCAATGGTAAGATTCCAAGCTCAATAAAAAGAGGCATGTGGATAGCATTTTTTCATTATTCGGATAATTTCCTTTTGCAATCTAAATGTCTGGGCACTAAAGGATGAGCTTCCCCAGAATATTATGCCATATCTCAGGCGGGAATATACATTTGTAAAATATACGCAAGAAGCTGCATGAAGACTGACAGAATTAGAAAGATTTCTGAGTGCATGACATAACGAACTTAATTTAGTGTTTAATTCTGTTATATGTACATTTCATTTGAGGTTTGATTGAATTGAGAGACCTAGAAATGTTGTTACCTGAACATAAGATAATTGCATATTGTTCATTTTCAATGGAGCATACGATTGCCGATTTGAAACGCAAAATTGCATTGAGACAGTTTTTCGTTCGTTAACTATTATTTGTTATTACAAAACCAATTTGAAACTTCTGAAATTGTACTATTTAATGTTTCTTTTTTGCAAAGAACTTTCGTGTCTTCGGTAAACAGAACTGTTCTTCCATTTTTAATAGATGAGGGCATATCGTTTACGTACAACAGAAACAGGATAGGTCTTAAGATCAAACCTTGTGGGACCCCATGTTCAATTGGCAAAGAATTGGAAAGATAAGTAAATAATGTTCTTTCGTTCCCGTACGGTATATCTACTCATTGAGATCGATGTTTTGAGGTACGAGGTTATCCAATCTAGGGCAATACCATGAATTCCATAAGAAGGTAATTTTGAGAGCAAGATGTTATTGTTAATAACGCCAAAAGCTTTCGAAAGATCTAAAAATATCTCAATGAGTTCTTCGTTTTGGTCCATTGATGAAGCAACATCTTTAAGGAAAGAAAAAATGGCAGTTTCCGTAGATTTTGATTTCCTGAAACCGTGTTGTGAGTCTTAAAACGCTTCGTTTTTCCTGAGAAAAGTTTCCATTCGCGTATAGAAAAGCCTCTCTAATATTTTTGAGAAAACTGACAAAAGAGAGATTGGCCGGTAACTTTGAATTTCATTTTTATTCCTTTTTTTAAAGTGTCTTAATTTTTTCTGTTTTGAAAATATCTGGAAATATTCCTGTGCACAACAAGCATTGAAAATGTGAGTTTACGTGTGTATAATGGCAGGTGCACAGGTTTTTAATAATCCGGAAATTCATCTAAACCACATGAATATTCTTTTTTAGTTTACTGACTATTCTGAGGATTTCGTAGGAAGAAGTTTCGTAAATAAACATAGTGCCGAAATTTTTTTGAGAAGCATATGATGTTGAATTTTGTGGTTTTAGTCCATTCGTGAGATCAACCGCAATTCTAGAAAAGTGTTGGTTGAAGATATTCGCAACTTTTTCTAGATAATTGTTTCTCTGTCATTATCCTTTGACACAACATTCTCTACGAAATGTCGTGATGACGTGGTCGTATTTTTTACGATGTTCTACATTGCTTTAGTATTGTTTCTAGCGTTTAAAGTATCCTCATTATTTTTGCCTGAACTATTGTTTTCCTTAAAATTATTTTATATTCTCGGAAGTAGACGTGGAAACCGGGTGATACGTTATGATGTTTAAAAATAAAGTAAAGCGTACCTTTGTTTTTACACGATGTTCTAATTCCTTGAGTGATCCAAGTATTACTTTTTTGTGAAAAGTTTCATTTTCTCTTTTTAATAGGAAAGTATGCGTTAAAGAGATTAAGTTTTATATCTCTTTTAATTTTGTTTCTAATTAGTTAAACACCAGTTCTTTATCTTCTTGTTCGTCTTTGTAATGCTGTCCTCTTATATTCCATGTTACTTATTTTTATATGTTGATAATGTGAACTTCCATTACTGTAACTAGGAACAGTATTGTAATTGTTATTAGGAACAATATCTCATTTTAAAAAGTTCTAACTTACACTAAAAAAATTTAATTTTTTCTAATTGTAAATGTATTTAATGTTCAAAAACTTCTAATGGAACACAAATTGTCTTACAAAAAATCTGTGAAATCAACCTTTCCTATTTGAACTGATGTGTTGAATAATTTGAAATTGCAAGCAATATAATAGGCAGCAAGAATAATATTTTAGGTAGGGATTAGTATACATCAGCTGTATCATTAGTTCAGAGAGAGGTAATATGATTCAGGGTATTAAAATAGAATAACATTAGATCTACCTGGATGTAAAAGAATGTAATTCATATTTTATAAATTTATTTCATGATAAGTATATACAAATTAAGTGCTATGAGGGAATTTTAACAACCATTTGTGTTAGCCCATTCATCATTCACAATATTTTTGTAGAAATAAAATAATTTTTTCACAATCACAGTAAGAGAGATGAAACAAAAATAATTGAAAAAATAAATTAGATGTGTGTGGCGTAAAAAATTATAATGACCATATTTACACTGCTAATTACGACACATGTAAGTGTTCTTTTATTACTTTTTAAAATTGGTGAAATTTTTTTAATCATTTGCTAGCTGAATCGATTCCTCCATATTATATCACATAGAAAATAAAAATTTTTATAGTCAGTGTGTTGTGCTAATTTTAAGCGTGATATCATTTAACACCAATCTAAGATTTTGTTCTATATATCCTGATAGTTATTTTGTAACAAACAAAAATACATTGTTCAAGTTTCGTCACTTAACACAAAAATTAATACTGATATGCCTAGGAATACAAAATAAATGCAGAATGACAATATTCCTAATTAGCACTTTCGTTGAAATATTAACTTGCACTAGTAGGAAAATTGCACTAGTGGAAATAACTTCAATTCTTCCTTAATGCTTTCATACATTTTCGGATGGATTGGGCCGTCAACGACTGGATTCTACTTGATAGCTGGTTTGCAGAGACCGCTGATTTCCTTCGTAGAATTGGTAGACTGGACACCAAATTTTCTTAGGAGGCTCCAAGATTTCCGAATACATTTTTTGAAATTCATATTCTCCACTGTGTTCATTTCTGTCTTTTAGCTACATCAAGCAAATGCAGTAGAGGGTCAGCGATTTCTGAGTTCTGAGCGAGTTCTTCCAGAAAACTATTATACAACGTCTCACACTTATTATTCCAACCAGGAATACACTCTTTCCGATGTCCTCTTGGAATATATTTCTTAGCTATAGAGATCACGATGCTAGTAAATCTCTTGTAGGTGTTATAAGTAAACGGAATCCACCTAATCGGGAGGAACTCGAAAAAGGAAAAGGTCCTTTTACATTAGTAGAAACATGTGTTAGGTGTGGGTTGTAATCTCTTTTCCAGGTTGCCGATCTGAAGGAAGCCTTGTCTTTTGTATCAGATACCAAGAATATATTGTTTTCTTCAGCCCACTGCATGAGGTCTTCCCCGTTAGCATTATACTCCAATTAATTATTAAATTTCCAATTAACAGAGTGACTATTAAAGTCTGCAGTGTATGTGGATGGATGGGGAAAAAACTTTCAATATATCTTGCGACCAAGACGTTAGGGGTGTCTTTTAGATATTTGCAATCGAAATATCTCCCACGTTAACTGTGATCACGTGGTCGTTATCCATTGTGATGGTGGATATCAGTTGAACATTTTCAATATTATTTCTATGTGATTAGTCCGATTCATATGTGAATAGTCCGTAAACGTGAAAGTACGTTATGCCAATAATGTCGTATCCAAGAATTTCGAGCTCGGATGCGAGCTTGTTCTTCATTTTCAAGATGAGATTCTTGAATAAGGACCACAACTACTTGATTTTCTAGTAAAAGTTTTGATAGGCATTGGCCTTTCGACTTAAACATTCCTTCCACATTGAACTGGCAAATACAATGAAAATCTCCGATATTTCTAGTTCGATGGTACTTAAGAGGACCTCTTTCTTTGCTCACCATGCGTAGATGTAGCCAGGAGAGCCAAAGGATAGTCTGGTGCCAGAATATCAGCTGGTGTCGTAGCTGGTGACTTCCCTTTAGCACAACCCAGGACACACGTGTGACTTAAGGAGTGCTATGGACGCGAGAAGCCATCGTCCCCCTATTTTAGCGATGTGTACGTTGCATGCCTATAAAAGGAGATATCATCCAATAAATGGAAGATGTACCGGTTGCTATTATACCCTAAGCAGAAAGATCCTTAAAAATGAAGTATCATCCTACCGACATCGTATCCACAGTATTTGCCGCTGAACATGTAATTGATGCAAATGTCTGGAAATCGTAGCAAATATTTATATTTGCTACGATTTACCGTGTTAAGTTCGAATATCAACTACCAATTAATTTAATCTGTAATTTAAAGTAAAATGTATCCCGCAATCTGCTGTATTTATTATTCTTTGATTTCCTCCCACTTCTCTACTGCATTGCTCTCCCTTCTTCCCTAGTAACTAGATATGAGTTACTCTGGCTCTAATTGGTTATGTGTGCTTATTCGTCAGTGAAGTTTTTTTTAGTCAAATCGATAGTTTATTTTCAGTCGGGCGAGTGAACCACTACTTATCCCGTTCTGCGACGTACGTTGATCGCACAAAGTGCTCATCTTTCGTACATCCATCGTCAAGTCTGGTCTCTGACGTTAAGATTCTGAAGACACGTTTTTTCCGACCCTTGTACATTGTTTGTCTCTGTTCGCTCCAATCTCACTGCGAAAGTGCTGCCCATCCCGGTTGTGACATGAAGGGCGCAGTCGTCCCATTTCTGAGCGTCGAACATAAAAGGTTGCAAAACGTATTGTTCGAATGTTACACCTATCATCGTTGCTGCACCTACTTCCGCCATCTTGGTTATTTCAAAAGCGGTGCACCTACAAAGGCTCTTTCTTTTGGAATTCGTTCTGACTACCGTAGTCTCCTGCGTTTGCTGATCCGAAATATTGTTGAGCTATGTAAATGTACACACGTTTTCCAAAGATACGATTTTTGCTTGTCTTCTTTTCACGGGAAATCCTCATTTTGAATTTAGGAAGTTTTTATCTAAAATATTTTCACTGTAGTTTCCTCCTTTGTATAAGTGATCTGAATTTGTAATTTAAAGAAGGAAAAAAAGGTCAGGTATTTGTTCTGCTTTCTTTTAAAAGTAATGGAGATCCGCTCTTTTTACATCATGTTAACTTAATGATATAATATTTTAATTTTGTAATGAAATCAAAACTGGAAGCCTACTTAATGTACAATCAGATTTTTTCGAAGGGTCATGATAATACTAATTATGTTTTTTTTTCTAGGGATGGGTCCTCGATACTTTAGATACTTCGATACCCTCGATACTCGGGTGGTGTCGATAGCGATCGATACTTTCGGAAAATGACTCGATACTTTTTCGATACTTTCAATTATTTATGCCATTCCCCATCTCTTCTGATTTTACGGAAGAATTGTCTTCTTTACATACCCCTTTCTCCTATTTTTTTTCTGTTAGCAACAAGGAAGTATCTGTCTGTTCGGATTCACTTACAGTCGTTGAAATTACCCAACCCTGCAACCTGCGAGCGCCGTGCCCTGCTCTTTATCCCACTCGCGCCTGTCACCTTCTCTTGAGATTGCACGCAATTCACGACCAATTCAGCATTGGGAAACTCTTCCTTATGAGCTCCCGGCAATCTAGTGACGACAGGCACGATACGCTATGCTCGATGACAGCGTTTCTTCCCGGAATACTCCCCTCCTCAGCCCACTGCGGAGGCATCTGACGGAGCTCTTGAGTTCAGTTCTGCATTTTAATGTGACCGAAAGACGACTAGATTAGTGCATTCCATAAACAAAAAGAATGAAGTGTGGAATTATTTTGAAGAGGACTCGAAAGATGACAATCGTGCTAATTGTAAGATATTTTCATTTTCAAAAAACATTTTCGCCTGGTGTAAAATCATACAATACTAGTAATTTAAAAAAAACATGTTACACATACGTACATACACCAGGTAGTATTCAGCTCCACTGAACATAAGAGAGCCATTCTAACTAATGTTGCACCGGACGTTGGAATCGTCGCAGATCATACAATTTTTTTTTTTTTTTTTTTTTTTTTGTCAAAAACAGTTAAAAACTGTGTGTGATGTGCTATAGGGAGAAGTGAATTAAACATAATTTTAAAAGTTTCCTTTCATAAACAAAATAATTATTATTTTAAAGCTCAAGATAATATAACAAATTGTGATGCTTTGTTTTGAATTTATGAGCATCCACATTTTGAATTCCACGAGGAAAAGTACAAAACATTTAAATACCGTGAAACAAATTTTCATGAACTAGTTGAACAGAAAATTTTTTAAGACTTTTAATAACAATACATAAAAATGGTCAATTAAAGAAGCTAAGTCCTATCAATCACATTACTATTTACCATTTTAACCAGAGGAAATTTCAACATAAACTTACAAGTAAAGTGGTAGAAGTTAATGACCCATGGCCAGTCCTGTCAAGATCATCATGTTCCATCACACATCAACCAACTCTCATTGATTTTTGCGCCACAAAGAACAAATTTAAATCAGGAGATAATCGTTCAAAAGTAATAACAAGAAAATTTGCTTACATGATACGCAAAGATAATCAACCGATCAGCATTATTGAGGACAATAGTTTCAAGGAATTAATTAATCATCTTGAACCTAGATACATCATGCTCACAAGAAAATAACAACCCTTTAATCACGATTTCGATTCTCCGATATTTCAGTAGTTAAAACAAATTATATTAATGTATATGATTCCGAATAACTCATTTTCTTTATCTACATTAGAAATGTCGAATTAGGAAAGCATTTAATGTTCAAAATTTTAATTCATTTAATTTATTTTATAGGCTTCCGCAACTACTGAACCCCCGAAAATGCATTGACAAGTGATCTCTTTATAAGAATATTCTGAAGAGTGATCACGAAATATCATGCTGTGTATACGAAACCACAGCACAAGAAGATGAATTAAATGTGCGGACTGTCTTCCTCCTGATGCAAATATACTATCTTACTAGAAAAACAAAGTGACTCTCCCCAATTTAAGAAAAGTGCTGTGCGATACCTGTGCATTCCATCAGCAACAGTGTTTTTGGAGAGACTACAGTACAGCTGGATTGATGTGTGACAAAAAAAGAAATAGAATGCATGTAGAAAGAGTTAGAATGTTAGTTTTCCTTAATAGGAATCTTTAAAAAGTTTTAAAATGTATGTTCATCTCAATAGTTTTTAAATATTAAAATAGTACATGTATGCATGCGTGAAGAACAAAATATATCCTTCCAATTCAGATTGAACCACTTTTGCTGCTGAGCCTTTAAAGTAACATGGTATCGAGTCTCTCAGACAGGTAACGATATCGAGTATCGAGAAATTCAGGTATTGACCCATTACTATTTTTTTCTTATACCTTTTGCTTCATATTTCCTTTTTTCTCTTTAACACTTTCTTGTGTTTCAGTTGATGATAATGATAATGTTGATTTTGTTTCTTTCTTTTCTCCATTATTTTAGCGAATTTTTTCATTATCCAATTTTTCCGTTTTTTTCTTTTCTTTATTTTTTCTGACGTTAAGTTTTCATGACTAGTTCTTCATCCTGTAACATTAGGCACACAGTATGACTGTGGATATAGGCTGACGACAAAATTCCTAGGCTGTTCCTCAGGGCAGGATTGGCTCCAGCTTCCTACAGGAAACGCGAACTTTCCCCTTGATCTTTGCAGTCTTCCAACTGAAGAACTGTGTCACTATACATTGATCTTTCACTAAAATTAGCTGGGTGCAGCAGCTCTACTTTTAATCTGTAATCTACAGGACTACTGTACAATAAAAGAACTTTTAATCTACAATCAACTTAAGAAAGAATGTGTAGTTTTAAATTGATCAAATCAACTAATGGGCTTGTATATATTAAGCCTTTCAGAATTTCTCATTGTATAAAACATCTACTGCTTATTAATCTAAAAAAAACTCTCTTGTGGCACGCTTTATGCATTTGTGCCGGTTTGATAATGAGATATTCTATTAAAAATACGACTTTTGTTTTTCTGTAAAAAGCATTCCTCAGATCCAGCAGCATATCATTTTTGTACTTGTGTAATATAATCAAAGCAACTTCTACTGTATTTTATTTTGAAATATTATACATCAAAACAAAAAATGTACATTAAGTACAACAATGTTTTATGTTTTATCAATTGTTGAATATGTACCAATGGATAACAAAAAGATATTCCCGCAAATGATATTTTCAGAGATTGATATCCAGGAAGACATTTACCTACATATATTTCTATACATACTCCAAACACATCTTTTTTCTGTTCTTTTTTCATGGAAATTTCTCACTCTATCTTAGACGTTGGTTTTTCATGCATTTTTGGTAGTTTTCTTTACAATAAGGAATCAAGTTTGGTACTGGAAAATATTGAGGAAAGGGGTCAGATATTTGTTCTGTCTTTTTTGTTCTTTGATCATCTAATAATCTCGTATGTTTTCTGTCATTTGTGAATTTTGTCTGCATAAGACATATCTGTTCTGTTATAAAAATTTCTTGGAGCAGAGTCTTGTATGAAACACTGTGATTCTGCTGGATATATTTGTAAGGAATTGTCAGAACTCATTTGTTTACATTTTCTTAGTGACACATCTGTTCCTCTTCTTAAATAGAATTGTCGTATAGCACACACTTGTATTAAACCCTGAGATTTTCCTGGATCTTTTTTTTTTTGTTGTGTAGGACTATTAACATGTTTTCTCTTGGATTACGCTTCTCATTAATATTTTATTAATCTTTCTTTAGCGCTATAAAGAACTCTCCTGTGGCACACGGAAGCCATTTTTATTAGTGATCTATTCTTAGAGAACTGACCATTTTAGCTCTTCTTGCAAGGAAACCTCAGATTCTTCTGAATATTTTATTTCTAGTTATAAAATATATTATCAACATGATATCTACCACATGATATTTCGAAATCCAATAAGTCAGAATAATTTATATAAGCAATAAAAAATTACAATACTTAGAAAGATATATTTAATCATATTTGATATGTGTACCTTGATGCCTATGTTTGATTTTCTTGCATGGATGATTTCCGAAGGAACTAACATCCTACTCTTCTAGGTCATATGATTTGATAATACAAAATAATGACAGAAAGGGGCAGAGTTTAATATTTCTCCTTTGGAAATGTTGGAGACCTGCACATTCCACATTACTGTAAATTATAGACATCACATTTTGTTAAATTATCAAATCTAAAGTGCATGCATTCCTCATGATCAATCTGATCAACTAAACTGCATAAGAAATATCTATTGCTTTATTTAAAAAAAAACAAAGTAAAAACATACTCATCTAGATCACACGACATTAATGTATATGTGCATGATTACTAGTGATTATGTTTTTTACTTACTACATGATATTACTGTAAATAATGTGTAGTGATGTCTGGTTTGGAATAGATAGATACATAATCATACTCTTTGAATTCCTTTACTTTGCTAACAAATTTTTAGCTACCATCATTGGCATTACTGTTTCTGTCTTTTTAAATATTGTCAGCCAACACTAGCTTGCAGAAACAACTCTTTGTAAGTCTCTTTGTGGTGTAAAGTCAGGGCACAATCTTTCATCAGACGATCATAGTTTCTTTGCTGAACGAAATCATTCTGTGCATAGAAAGATAGTACTGTTATGTCCTTGGTTCTATTTATGCTTGTTCTATCTTACCCTTTCTATTTGAAGATTTGGTATCTCAGAAAGGTTTATTGCGTATCTTTCATTTTGTTGTATATCTTTCTTCAGAAGAAAAAGTCACTTTCGACTTCCCTACTAGAAAGTGTTTATATTACAGTTGTTCTTCATTGAATCGAAATTTTTACGATCTCTCTAGTGAATTTTGTAAATACCTTTAGTTTAAGGCGTCTTTCACTAAGGGATTTCATTATTTGCTGAATGATTTAGCTCATTATTTTATAATACAGATATTATTAAGCCTTGTGTTTTTATTACGATTGCTGTTTTGGTGACATATTTTCAAGTTCTTTTATATCTAACATAAGTTGAGATGTGTTTGTGGAGAGTAGTGCAACTGTCACTTGAGTTGCTGGACTATCATCTGCTGTTGACTTATGCTGTGAGAATTGATTAAGCTTTTCCCTTTCAAGAAAACTGATAGCACTTGCAGTGAGTGTACTCTGTAACTGCACAATGTATTATGGAATGAAGTCATTGAGTTACATTAAGTGGATGTGATGGCCATCATTTTCACGTCAAACTGTGAAGATGCCTGATGTCCTTATATCATATAGGGGTGACAGATATTAAGAGTTTTTTATAAAATCTTTTATCTATATCTCCACCTGTCTAATACAATGGATATAGTTAAATTGTCGGTGTTATTTTATTTTTATATTTCTTTTACATTTATTAACTTATTTAAATAAAAAGTCTTTTAAAAGAATGAAACAGAATAGAACAATCCATTTCATAACAATTCACATTACAGTTCCAATAAAATATATGCACTACACATAGCGAGCAATCTGTTAACGGATTGAATGTGGTTATACTTACAGTCTATTATTGAACTACTGTTGGTCACACTTAGCTCATGGTTAATACAAGAAAGAGGTCTGTAATATAGAATGCACAAAATTTTGAAGGTGGTCATCAAGACCATTACAATTTTTCTGCCCAGACATTCATAATTTATTGACCCAAATAGTGCATATTTCATTTTGAAAAATAAACCCAATCATCAAATACAATAGCAATGGTGAAAATTTGAATTGCAAACTGTAACCTGCATTATTATTAATTACAAGTCATCTTGCCAATGATGAACACTATCAATATTTTTAAGTGGTGCAGACATGTTTTTCTTCGTTTTATAATTTCTTTCTAAATATCCCTTACACTATATCAGTGCAAATGGCAGAAATTATTGAACTCTTGTCAAGCAAAAATACACTTCACAGTATTAGAAACATTATATCACTGTTTTTACTTTCAAAATCTGAACTACTGCAGATTAAAAAACTTATAGGGCCATTTAAAAAGGAAAAAATTGTTCAGTGTCTGTGTATACAATTATTATAAAGAAATGGCTCAACAAATTACTTGCCTCATGTTTCATTATTATTCAGTGAATTTCATTTCAATATTGTAAACTATTTGGAAGTTATCACTAGCGTACCTAGTCCAAAGTTGCCTTGTCTTCTTATGCACTTGTGGAACCAAATAAACTGAAAATTTGGCTATTATTCAAAATAAATTGCCAAATATATTGTTGTACACTTTGTACCAAATTTATTTTAATGATTGTCCCATTTTCATTTCTTCAAATAAATACTTTTTCTTCATGAATTTTATTTCAAGATCAGCTTTTAATAACTCTTTGTCTAAAAGCGAAATTACCTTTTCCTTTTTTTCAATTTCCCTTTCTTTCAGATAGGTTTCTTTTTGCACCAACAATAACTGTGCCTTCAGTAATTCCAATTTCATCTGACTGGCTTCATTCCCATCAGCCTTCTCATCCCAATACTCAGGCCACGGTTGTAACCTTTTTCGATTTCCTGGGAGGTTCCTTCTGACGGGATCTTGTCTCTCTTCAAAAAATATATTCTCTGATTCTGATTGTTCAGCTCCATTATCTACATTCTCACCCCCGCTTATCCAAACAGTAGCAGTACCATTTGGTTCCATAGGATCAGCATCAGAATGAACCGTTTCAGGATTTGGTAGTGTCACGTGTGAGAACTGGAATTCCTCTTGAATTTCAGTTTCTGAAACTGCAGCAATTTCATGAATGTCACTGTCTTCACGATCTTCAGAAGCATCACCACTTTCAAGTTTGATTTGTTTCAAAACAGTAAATCTTTCAACATCTGCCTCCTGTTCTTCTTCAATGTGTCTTATTTTCATGGCACATGTTTGGCGGCTATTTTGTGGCAATTCAATGGTTTGTGGTACATCGTCCTCTTCTTCTTTGGGAATTTCTTGAGAAATACAGACATCATTTTCCTCTTCTTCCAAGTATTTCACCACAGGAAGGAAGTAATGAGGAAGAAGAGAAGTTCCTACAGATGATCGAAATGCCCTTCGCACGGCAGACCGGAGGTTAGCAAGTTAGGTTATTTTATCATGGTACATTCTAAAATTCTTATAATTTTATAACAGCAATTTATACATAAACTTATAGCAAAGTATTAAGTGTCAAAGGAAATTCCTTTCATAATATAAAATTATGTTTAACGTAAAGATTAAAGATAGATATTTGAAGAAACACTAAATAGCATGTAAATTTATGAATGTTTTACCTTGTTCCATACATGATAGTACATTGTGGGATGAACCAATATCCAAGAAATCATTTTCCACATATTCTCTAATTATATCTTTTTGCCGATCCACCTTTAGTAGTACCTACTCCTTTTGTATGTTGTGTGATTCTTTCTCATGCTATTCACTCACTCAAAATGTCAATAATTTCTATAAAAATCGCTTTCAATTGAAATTGGAAATACAGAAAAAGCTTACTCAGCAACAGGTAATTCGTTACGTCTTTTCCCGTCGAGGGGGTTGGTCCACGTCCTGACGGGGTGATACAGAGATATCTCAAGGATTCCTTTCCTTCACAAGTCATTTTTTTCTCCCATTGTACATTTTCATTCTTCTATACCATCCTGCCTCTTTTCTTCTCCCTCTTCTATTTCACTGGCTCCCTCTGTATGCTGATCGCCCACCCATGTGTTTGCCGTTCATGGCGACCCGTGTCGGAGGGAATGTATATCCTGGCGGTTGAGGGACCTGTCTGTTTCCCAATTACTCTCCTCGTGCTACTTTTTTTTGGCATCCAGGGATACGTGCTCTTACGTATTTTGGGGAACATTCCTTGTAGGTCTCAATACACTTGCTTTGGCTACGAACTCTTCTAGACGGGCGGTCGGGAGCTAACCCACTCCCGATCAACCGGCTTGGACTAGGTCTTGTACTGAACTCCAGGGTGAGCGGGGGGATCCACGGCGGTGCAACGCTGTGGTAACCCCCCACTATATCCCCGTGGCAACCCTGGCACTCCGATGGAGTGTCCCCTTGTTAGGCTCCGTGGTGGGTGGGGACCACGGGGATGAATCTGATATCCTCTTAATGGATAAAAAATCTACCCCCGCCCTCTTTCATAAGGAAGAGGAGATTTGTTGGTGAAACAGTTAATCTTGAGAGTTTTTTCTGTAATGAATCTAACAGAACTACTAAGACCCGCTTTCTCGTCATGTCATGTAAAAAATAATGAAACTATGAAGAGTGTCAGCCCAATCAAACTTGCCAGGGAAATCGAAAAGTTTGGCAAATTTCATTCGGTGGTCCGTCAGAGAAACGGCACAATCCTTTTTGAATGTCGCTCTGGCGAACATATCAACAAGATCACTGACCTGAAAGAAATAGCCGGCCTCCAGGTGCATGTATCCGCCCACCCGACCTTAAACCTCTGCAAAACCTCGACAAGACCTCTACCGAATCGGAAGAAAATTTGAAAGCCTTCTTCGAACCATATGGTGTGTCAGAGATTTACAGTATTCAGCGGAGAGTAAATGAGGTACTCACTCCTACCTCAACTCTGATACTGACCTTCGACCGTCCATCTCTACCAGAGAAGATATCTTGTAGCTTCTATTATCTCCGTGTCAGGTAGTATGTTCCAAACCCTCTGCGCTGCTTTAAATGCCAGAGGTTTGGCCATACGCAACCTCGCTGCATGAGCGCCCCAGTCTGCGTTCACTGTGGAGGGGAGGCTTGTAATGACTCTAACTGCTCCGCAGAGGCAAAGTGCGTGAACTGTTGTGAAAAACATCCATCAAATTCCGACTAGTGCCCCATTTTCTTAAGAGAAAGAGAAGATCAGTGTCTCTGAGAAAGTTTCCTTTCTGGAGGCACGACGCCGTTACCAGACGCGAAACACCGTGGACATGGCGCGAAGTTTCGCTGACACCGTGGGTCAACATAAAGTAAATTCTGAAACCCAAACGCCTAAAGCCTCCACTTTGCGCGATGCTAGGTGGCCTTTGATGACATCGGCGGAGATGCCTATCCCAAATCTGTTGTCGAGTCTGCAACAAAAGCGGAAACCAAAAGCATAAATATTTCAACAAACACATCCAGAGAAGCTGAGGCCGACAGGCCCTATTACTAGATCTAGGTCGCCTGTCTCAAGGGACCGTGGTGTACATGCGACCCTCTAGCAGTAGTCAAGATGACTCTGCTGGGAATGAGGAACTCCGCTTGAACCCATTACTCTACAACAGAGAAGGAAAAAGAAGAAAAAGAAACCCGATTCATAACCCAACCTAGAACCAAAAAACCTAAGAACTAGAAACTATGGCTCTCCTCTCATGGAACTTAAATGGCTTTCGTACCCGTTTGGACGAATTGAAGTTAATGTCTATGCATAGACCCGTTGTTATCTGCCTGCAGGAAACACATCTCCGTTCTGAGCACTCCCTCTCTCTACGCGGCTTTTGTTGCTACAGGCAAGACGTAGACGATGGCCTCCGCGCCCATGGCGGAGTCGCCACATTTATCACAGACTCTCTGGTATCTAAGGAAATAGACATACGAACCACTCTCCAGATATATTGCGTTCGTGTCAATTTCCGAACTATATCTGTTACCATTTGCAACGTTTACAGCCCGCCTGGACAAGTGTCACAGAAAGAACTGGAAGATGTGCTCTCTCAGGTGCCTGCACCTTTTCTTATTGTGGGGGACTTCAACGCCCACAACCCTGCCTGGGGTGGCACAAGGTCGTGCACGAGAGGCAGGTTACTTGAAAATATCATAGATAACCAAAACTTAATTCTCCTAAATTCTGGCGAAAGCACACACTTTTCCGTAGCTTCTAACACATTCTCGTCCGTGGACCTAGCTCTCTGTAGTCCCTCTGTTTCTACAATCTTCGAGTGGACTGTCCTTGGCGACCTGCATGGTAGTGACCATTTTCCCATTCGGGTCAACCTCGATATTCCCGATCTGAACGTTCCCCGCCCTCCTCAGTGGCTAATCCACCGAGCTGAGTGGGAAATATTGAAGAAAGAATTACGAATATCGGAAAACTGCTCAAACGACATCGATGCTAAGGTTGCCCATTTTAACAACGCCGTCCTTCATGCGGCCTCATTTGCCATCCCGAAGTCGTCGGGCCATTCACGACACCCCCCTGTGCCATGGTGGAACGCTGATTGTGCCACCGCGGTCCGTGATCGGAAGAGGGCATTGGCAAAACTTAGTAGGTTCCCAACCATGGAAAACCTAATAAATTATAAAAGATCCCGAGCCAGAGCTAGATTAACGATACTGGAAAGTAAGGCTGCGTCCTGGAGAGCCTACATCTCGTCACTCTCTTGCCGTTCATCCCCTAAACTTGTGTGGAGAAAGGTCTGACAGATCGGTGGAAGACTCCCTTCGCCGTCTATTTCATGGCTTATGGTAAATGGCAATATCCTAACCTCTCCACAAGAAATTTCTGAAGAAATGGCCTCTCATTACGAACAAATCTCCAGCTCCGTACACTATCTTTCTGGCTTTCAAAAACGAAAAGAAAAATGGAAAACTGTAAATTAGACTTCTGGAGTCGCGTGGAGGAAGAACACAATGCCTTTTTCTCCATGGACGAACTCTCCTGTGCCCTCGCTTGTGCGAAAGATTCTGCTCCAGGACCAGACCATATCGTACTTAACCAAATGTTGAAACACCTACCTGAAAACGCTCGTTCGTTTCTCCTCGGCATTTTGAACATGATTTGGGCTGAACAGTACCAAGGATTTGGCGTGAGGCCATCGTCCACCCAATCCCTAAAGAAGGAAAGGACAGAACAACCCTCTCAAATTACCGCCCAATCTCGCTCACAAGCTGTGTGTGCAAGCTTTTAGAGCGAATGGTAAATACACGTCTGGTCTGGCTCCTGGAACAAAAGAACCTATTTACACCTCTCCAATGTGGCTTCAGGAAGCACAGGTTAACCATGGACCACTTAGTCACCCTCGCTACGCAGATTTCCACTTCTTTCGTGCTACGTCAGCACCTGGTAGCGATTTTCTTCGATATAGAGAAAGCGTATGACACCACCTGGAGGTACGGTATTCTTCGCACCTTGCATACTTGGGGCCTTTGGGGACGGCTCCCTTTGTTTCTAGTAGGTTTTCTTTCATCAAGATCTTTCCGCGTCCGCCTTGGCGACGTGTTATCCTCTAGTCACCAGTTAGAAAACGGTGTTCCCCAGGGATCGATTTGGAGCGGCACTCTGTTTGCCATTCCTATCAATAGTATTGCATCAGTTATCCGGGAGCCTGTGAAGGCATCACTGTTCGTTGACGACTTTGCAATTTTTTGCTCCTCCAAGAGCGTGCAAGTTATTGAGAGGCAACTACAACTTGTGCTCATCAAACTGCAGGAATGGAGCGAACAAACAGGATTCAAGTTCTCTACCTCAAAAACCACTTGCATGCACTTTTGCAGAATCCATCACCTCCATAATCACCCCGACCTTTTTCTTGGAGGACAGCAGCTTCCATTTGTTGAATCCACATCCTTCTTTGAAATCACATTCGACAAGAGCCTAGCCTGGCAAAAACACATCTGTAAACTATATGACCGATGTGTATCACCTTTGAATCTCCTTCGCACTCTTACTGGTAGCTCTTGGGGCGCAGACCGTGTTTGTCTTGTTTGCGTTTGTATAGAACTCTCACCCGCCCTATCTTGGATTACGGATGGGTAGTGTATGGGTCAGCGTCTCCATCAACCCTCCGGCCATTAAATACCATACACAATTCTGGCATAAGGATTAGTACAGGCGCCTACCGCACGAGTCGTAACGAATGCCCCTTGGCCGAGGCGCGAAATTATCCAATGTTGATACTCCTTCGCGCCAAGCATTCCTCCATCCAACCCACTTGACTTCATATGCACTTAGACCGTCGTTACCCCATCCCCTGGGGGTCCGTCTCCGTATGCTCTTACAGAAGCTTCACCGAAACCTTGTTTCCCCTTGGAAACTACACCGGTCGATAATAGATCTTAGACTGTCTAACCTTCCTAAATCCTTAACTCCCCCATTACATTCTTATCGGAATTTGAGGCGATAAAATATACGTATCCTAGCCATTACTTCATTTACACAGATGGCTCCTCTCAAAATGGCGAAGTCGGATGTGCCTTCTACTGCAGTAGAGCCACGCAAGGTTTTCGATTAGATTCTTCGTGCAGCATCTATACCGCAGAGAAGTATGCGCACTTGGAAGCACTTAAATTTGCTGAATCGATGACATTAAAGAAAGTAGTGATCTGCAGTGATTCCAAAAGCTCTCTTGAATCCATCTCCTCCTTCTCGTCTTGTGACCCACTGACAATGACCATCCAACACCAAATCCATCATCTATTGGTCCGCCACTATATTTTAGTATTTTGTTGGGTCACTGGACACGTGGGAATAAGAGGAAATGAAATAGCTGACCAGGCGGTAAAGTCTGCCTCGAAGAAAAGAGAATTAGACATCTTCACAGTCCGCACGGAAGACACTAAGCTGTTTATAAAACGCTCTATCCGCAGTGAATGGCAAACAGAGTGGCATAACTCAGATTTTAAGCTCATGAGAATCAAGGATTCCATAAATCCTTGGTCTTCCTCATCTCGTGATGCTCGGTGAGAGATCATTTTAACATGCCTCCAGATCGGTCACTGCCATTTCTCCCACGGTTATCTCCTCCACGGGGACCCACCCCATATATGCGAATACTGCAAAATAGATCTTACCGTGGAGCATGTCTCTTACACTGTGTTAAGATAAGAGAGCCGTCGAAGGCATGACCTTGCTAACTCCCTTGCGGAGAATTTCAGAAATGCCGAATCTCCTCTCTGCAAGCTTTTTGGATTTTTGCGAGAGACTGGCTTGTACAGCATTATCTGAGAGAAGATGATAATGCCAATTATTGGCTTTTAGATTTTAAACAAAAACCTATCTGGCATTTTTTCTGTCAAACCCTTTTATTAGGATACGTTCCTTCTCAGTTTTACTTTGCTTAAAGATTTTAATTTTCTTTATTAGGTTGGCACTGAAATATTATGCACTGGTCGTAAATTAATTTGACACGGGCGCAAATGACATTAGCCGTTGACGCGCCCTAAAACTCAATCAATCAATGTTACGTCTTTTCATGCAACAGGCCTATTTGGCCATTTTTGGGCATTAAGCCTGTATGTATTGAAGTAACACCCTGTTAAATAATTTGTCGTTTGTGACGTAACGTCTCAGTCAATCGATGTCTTTTATCCCTTTTGCCAGGGGTTCAGCGTTGTTTGTTAACCGAAGTTCCTAGACAGTCGTCCCACTTGTAGTCCGTGGTGTCTCGAATTGCTTAACTTTCCTGAATTCGCGGAGTGTAGTTAAGCAATTCAGCTAATGACTCCGGCATTTCGTTAATCTCTTCTAGTTGAATAGAATATTCTAAAATATTAATCTCGTCAATCAGCATCGCATTGCTGATCTCGACAATAAAATGTTGAGGATGATGCTAAATTATTTTTAAGATTCACGTCCACAGCATTATTTGAAGCCTCAATTTTTTAAAGACTGAGTACTGACACAGACCTTTTGAAAGATTGAGTACCCTGACGAAGGGTGTTGCTCTGAAGCGAAGCAACAGTCGAAAAATAGACGTCATAGCCTCCAGAGTACGTGTGTGCTGCAGTCTTTAGCGCCGTGGCCCTGTCGAATTTCCGTATTGTCTCTTGAAGAGCCGGTGCTTTGTTAAACACAGCTGTATATTTAGAAGAATATTCTGCGTTTTTGTGAACAGAATCCAAAGATTAGCAAAAAATCGACATTTGTGTTGAACGTCTTAGTTGAAGCCCAGCTTTAAGCACTCGAATTATTCATTTTATTCAGGATAAGTGGGGATCACAGGGAATCAAATGCCATCTCTCCTGGTGGCGAAATTAGCGACGCGGAAGACTCATATTGAGATTCCTTCAGTACCCTTGTCCGATATTAAAGTTTTTTTTGAAACGATCCCATTATTAGAGCGTGGCAAACACAGTGGCACAATTGAACTTTTAAACAAAGTGTGATAAAGGATTCTGTAAATCCCTGGCGTTCCTCAGCCGACCGGCTAGGCGTGAGGAAGTTAATTTAACCCGTCTTTAACCGGACACAGCTAATTTTCTCATGTTATCCTCCTTCGAGGCGAATCTTCCCCTACATGTGATTCGTGTAGGATCGTTCTTTCTTTGGAACGCGCCCTGCTGCATTGTACGAAATTCGCTGGCAGTCGGCAAAGACATGGCCTGGGCAACGTCTTACAGGAGGTGCTCGGCGATGAGTATTTCGCGCTCTCAAAACTTTTTTATTTTTTGAGAGTAAGCGGAATGCGATTAATTTTTAGATATGTGTTTTTAGCTCTTTTCAGCCAGCTTTCTGTTTATTATAAATATTTTTGTTCGTTTTTTAGTCTTGACCTTTTGTTGTCCACTTGTATACTTATTCAGACCTTCCTTGTAGGCAAAATACCGCTTTTAATCAGCGAGTAAGTTTCTTTTGCAACAAACCTTTTATTCAATCAATTTAAGGTTTTTAGAATTACTTTTAAATAGGCGGCAATGACCTCAGTAATTGAAGCGCTTTCTAAACCTCAATCAATCAATCGGATTTCTCTTCTCTTCTCTACCTCGTTCTTTTAACACTTCTGAACCCGTAAGTTTTGCTGGCACCGTATATATATATATATATATATATATATATATATATATATATATATATATATATATATATATATTGTGACGTTCGTGGCCTGGCCACTAACTTACACGGCGCCCACGCATCTATAGAAGGCGACGGGGCAAATAATAACATCGCAAGAGCAGCACGGAAGAGAGAAAAGGCGCGACCTGGAGGTGGCGGCCAGAAGCAGCGGCGGGGTAATTTCGACGGAGGGGCGGCGCGCATAGGGGTTCTATGACGTCGGGGCCGCATTTATACGGCGGAGCGGCGAAAAGCTGCCTTCTCGATTTGGACGGCGACGTGCGAGGTACTAGTTCTTCTCGATGCAGACGGCGACGGCGACGTGCGACGTACTAGTTCTTCTTGGTTTAGACGGCGACGAGCGAGGTATTCTTCTGTAGTAAAGACGCGGAGTCGTAGACATTATCACGAGTAATAGTGGAGGAGAACGTTGCAATATTGAGGCGGCGAGAAGTAGCAAGTTAACATTATAACGAGGCCGCATAAAGTAAAGTAAGCGTGATTGTGAACAATATTATAGTCAACGCCCTGGTAGGAGCGACACGTGCTGTAACACACGAGAGGAACTGGGAAGTACGCGTGCATGTGTCCTGGATCTGGCGGCGAGAGCTTAGAAGACTGGTGCGAAAATCTGGTAACGGACTGCGGAGACGGCTTCGAGGACATCGGGAAACGCGAGTGGCGGCGCGGCTGGCAGGTGTGTAGCTACTTCGACACGACGGCCGTGCGTAACCCGGGGGCCTTGGGCGGCGGCAAAGGTAATTTGTAACTGAGTAAACCAGAGTGGGAGACCGGATTTTAGAAGGAGTGAAATGAAGAACCAGATCATTAAAACTTTGTAAAATCACCTGAAATTTGTGTCATGACAGCATAAATTTACCTTGTATAGCGGTAATACTTGCAATAGAATTCAATCCAGAAACTGTGTAAATTTTATTAGAGTTCCTCGTTTTTATTGTATAAAATTTGCTAACGAGGAAAATATTTAATGTAAAGTAGCAATAAGATATTGAATAGCGTTTCATTGTAATTAATCCCAGGAGTATGGGCAAATTTAGTTTCAATTAAGTTCATAACTTAGCAAAACCGTGCACGGGTGATAGGAGAATCAGACTCGATATAGCGAGCACATTGTTAAGTAAATTTTGTGTTGTGTTGTAAATTTTGATTTAATTCTGAATTTGAATGTTAAGTGTGAACAATTTCTCATGCCATATTACAGAATATACTGTTATTTTATCTAATTTTGTGTCTGGGTGTGTAACTTTCTCATACCCCAAAAGATCATGCCCCCCGCGATATTCAAGCTCGAAAGAGCATTCTATCAGGGCGTTTCCACAAGTGGAGGCGTTACAATATATATATATATATATATATATATATATATATATATATATATATATACCTTACATTCAATCAATATAAAATTAGCTGTTGTCTAATATATGCACAATTATTAATATTACATATACCTTTATTTAAACTGCAACTTCGTATGACCCGATTGCAGTTAAATAACAATAATAACAATATTATTAATAACAATAAGAATAAATGGGTACAGTACAAACCGAAGATGCAATAATCATACTATTACTAATATTAAGTATTATAACAATTATTTCAACTCTGCCATGATATCCAATAATTATATGTTGGTAATGCTAAAATTTAATACAAGCTACAAGTCATAGAATCTTTGGATGTCAAATACTTTTAAAGGGTCCACGTCTGAATTCCCGTAATGATAAGGTTTTGTGAAATGCGACTTCTTTTGACTATCTTTTCCGATAGACCTGTGTGATTGTGAAACGCTCTCTTAGTGTGGCTAACGCTTCTTCTAACAAGATTCGAAAGAGGAATCCACTGAGAGATGTTTTGCTACTGTGTGTAGCGTGCGTTTAAACAAATTTATTGTTTTGACAAAAAAGGGTTTAATGCTTTGTACGATAAGATTTGCAACTTTTTTCGACAAAAATTTTAACTTCTGGCTTCTACACAAAATGTGTTGCCATCTATAGTCAAAGTCTCAAAAATTATGGATTTCGAAGTTTTGGAATAATTTTACAATGCCTAAAACTTAACAGATGATACATTTTATTTCATCATTGTATAATTAACATTCTCTTGTAATATAAATGATCACTGTTCGTTGACGACTTTGCAATTTTTTGCTCCTCCAAGAGCGTGCAAGTTATTGAGAGGCAACTACAACTTGTGCTCAACAAACTGCAGGAATGGAGCGAAGAAACAGGATTCAAGTTCTCTACCTCAAAAACCACTTGCATGCACTTTTGCAGAATCCATCACCTCCATAATCACCCCGACCTTTTTCTTGGAGGACAGCAGCTTCCATTCGTTGAATCCACAACCTTCCTTGAAATCACATTCGACAAGAGCCTAACCTGGCGAAAACACATCCGTAAACTACAGGGCCGATGTGTATCACCTATGAATCTCCTTCGCACTCTTACTGGTAGCTCTTGGGGCGCAGACCGTGTTTGTCTTTTGCGTTTGTATAGAACTCTCATCCGCCCTATCTTGGATTACGGATGCATAGTGTATGGGTCAGCGTCTCCATCAACCCTCCGGCCATTAAATACCATATACAATGCTGGCATAAGGATTAGTACAGGCGCCTACCGCACGAGTCGTATCGAATGCCCCTTGGCCGAGGCTGGAGAACCATCTCTGAGCCGAAGGTGGGATATTCTGATTGCCTCCTATGGAGCGAAATTATCCAATGTTGATACTCCCTCTGGCCAAGCAGTCCTCCATCCAACCCACTGGACTTCATATGCGCTTAGACCGTCATTACCCCATCCCCTGCGTGTCCGTCTCCGTATGCTCTTACAGAAGCTTCATATAAAACTACCCAACCCTGTGAAACCCCCCTGAAACCTCTTTTCCTCTTGGAAACTACACCGGCCGATAATAGATCTTAGACTGTCTAACCTTCCTAAATCCTTAACTCCCGCCAGTACATTCTTACCGGAATTTGAGGCGATAAAATCTACGTATCCTGGCCATTACTTTATTTACACCGATGGCTGCTCTCAAAACGGCAAAGTCGGATGTGCCTACTACTGCAGTAGATTCACGCAAGGTTTTCGATTAGCCTCTTTGTGCAGCGTCTGTACCGCAGAGAAGTATGCGCTCTTAGAGGCACTTAATTTTGCTGGATCGATGTCACTAAAGAAAAGTGATCTGCAGTGATTCCAAAAGCTCTCTTGAATCCATCTCCTCCTTCTCGTCTTGTGACCCACTGACAATGACCATCCAACAGCAAATCCACCATCTCTTGGTCCGCCACTATATTTTAGTCTTTTGTTGGGTCCCTGGACACGTGGGAATAAGAGGAAATGAAATAGCTGACCAGGCAGCAAAGTCTGCCTCGAAGAAAAGAGAATTAGACATCTTCACAGTCCCCATGGAAGACACTAAGCTGTTTATAAAACGCTGTATCCGCAGTGAATGGCAAACAGAGTGGCATAACTCAGATTTTAAGGTCACGAGAATCAAGGATTCCATAAATCCTTGGTCTTCCTCATCTCGTGATGCTCGGCGAGAGGAGAACATTTTAACACGCGTCCGAATCGGTCACTGCCATTTCTCCCACGGTTATCTCCTCCACGGGGACCCAACCCCTATAAGCGAATACTTCAAAATCTTACTGTGGATCTTACAAGATCTTACTGTGGAGCATGTTCTCTTACACTGTGTTAAGAGAGAGCCGTCGAACGCATTACCTTGCTAGTTCCCTTGCGGAGATTCTTAGTAATGCCGAATCTTCTCTCTGCAAGCTTTTTGGCTTTTTGCGAGAGACTGGCTTGTACAGCCTTATCTGAGAGAAGATGATAATGCCAATTATTGACTTTTAGCCCGAGATTTTAAACAGAAAACTATCTGGCAATTTTCTGCCAAACCCTTTTATTAGGATGCGTTCCTTCTCAGTTTTACTTTGCTTTCTATTAAAGATTTTAATTTTTCTTTGTTTGCTTGGAACTGCAATATTATGCACTGGTCTTAAAATAATTTGACACGGTCGCAATTTGACCTTTGCCGTTGAAGAGCCCTTAAACTCAATCAATCAATCAATCTTTCATCCATCCATCTGGATGGATGAAGGATGTTGTCTGACGTTTAGATGTTCGATTCTGGAGACATGTTTTTTCCGATCCTTGTACGTTGTCTCTCTGTTCGTTCCAATCTCACTGCGAAAGTGCTGCCCATCCCGGTTGTGACATGAAGGGCGTAGTTGGCCCATTTCGGAGCGTCGAACATAGAAAATTTCAAAATGTATTGTTCGAATGTTGGGACTATCATCTTTGCTGCACCTACTCCCGCATTCTTCGTTTTTTCAAAAGCTGTGCACCTACAAAGGCTCTTTCTTTTCGAATTCGTTCTGACTACCGTAGTCTCCTGCGTTTGCTGATCCGAAATATCACTGAGCTATGTAAATGTACACACGTTTTCTAAAGATACGATTTTTGCTGGTCTTCTTTTCACGGGAACTCCTCATTTTGAATTTAGGAAGTTTTTATCTCAAGTATTTTCATTGTAGTTTTCTCCTTCGTATAAGCGATCTGAATTTGTAATTCAAAGAAGGAAAGAAGGACTGGTATTTGTTCTGCTTTCTTTTAAAAGTAATGGAGATCCGCTCTTTTTATATCATGTTAACTTAATGATATAGTATTTTAATTTAATAATGAAATCAAAACTGGAAGCCTACTTAATGAACAATCAGATTCTTTCGAAGGGTCATGATAATACTAATTATGTTTTTTTTCTTGTACCTTTTGCTTCATATTTTTTTTTCTCTGAAACACTTTCTTGAGTTTCAGTTGATGATAATGATAATGTTGATTTTGTTTCTATATTTTCTCTATTCTTTGAGCTAATTTTTTCTGTATTTAATTTTTCCGTATTTTTTTCTTTTCTTTATTTTTTCTGACATTAAGTTTTCATGACTCCTTCTTCATCCTCTAACATTTGGCACACAGTATGACTGTGGATATAGGCTGATGACAACATTCCTAGGCTGTTTCTCAGGGCAGGAATGGCTCCAGCTTCCTACAGGAACCACACACATTCCCCTTGATCCTTGCAGGCTTCCAAGTGAAGACCTGTATCACTATACTTTGATCTTTCATTAAAATAAGCTGGGTGCAGCAGCTCATCTTTCAATCTTTAATCTACAGGACTACTGTACAATAAAAGAACTTTTAATCTACAATCAACTTAAGAAAGTATGTGTAGTTCTAAATCAATGAAATCAACTGATGGGCTTGTATATATTAAGCCTTTTCAGAATTTCTCATTGTATAAAACATCTATTGCTAATTCATCTCAAAGAACTCTCCTGTGGCACGCTTTATGCATTTGTGCCGGTGTGATAATGAGATATTCAATTGAAAAACAGACTTTTGTTTTTCTCTTAAATGCATTCCTTAGTTCCTGCAGGATATGATTTTTGTACTTGCGTAATATAATCAAAGCAACTTCTACTGTATTATATTTTGAAATATTATACATCAAAACAAAAAATGTACATTAGTACAATGTTTTATGTTTCATCAAATGTTGAATATGTACCAATGGATAACAGAGAGATATTCTCGCAAATGGTATTTTCAGAGATTGATATCCAGGAAGACATTTACCTACATATATTTCTATACATACTCCAAACGTATCTTTTCTCTGTTCTTTTCTTCACGGAACTTTCTCACTTTATCTTAGAAGTTGGTTTTTCGTGCATTTTTTTGTAGTGTTCTCTTTTCAATAAGCAATCAAGTTTGGTAGTGGAAAATAATGAGAAAAGGTTTCAGATATTTGTTCTTTCCTTTTTCTTCTTTGTTATAGAGAAAACCTGCATGTTTCTCTTCCTGCTACTATCACACATTTAAGTTAATTCTATTTAAATACAATGTTTTATGGTTCTATTATTTACTTAGCGAAATGTGACTAAGAGAATCAGTATCATCTCGATATCGTTTTATACTTCGAAATTCATTGAATGGTGAACAAGTCTAATGGAGCGACATCCACAATATGTGAAGAAGTGTTGGTAAAAACGCTCCTTATTAGCTGATAGAACAAGTTATAACATATCAGTTTTTATTGAATTTCGCAAACATACACTTTGGTTTTGGTTTTTCTACAGAAAACACTCCCTTAAAAATATTTAGACAGCAGAAACATTTCTGATTATTTTACTTAATAACAAGTACAAAATATACTTAAATCCAGGTTTTTACACACTTTTAAAGTAGTTTCGAGAGCTTCTGCTCCCCAGTCTTCATGTTTCTATTGAATTAAGATATTTTCAGATCCTACAGGAGATATTTGTTTCTACTTCTACTTTTAGCAGTAATGGAGTCATGCCCTTTCATAATCAAGAGTTAACCCTTTGCAGGTACCATAAACTATGAAATAATGAATACCTCATGATTGATTTGATCATCTAATAATCTCGTATGTTTTCTGTCATTTGAGAATTTTGTCTGCATAAGACATATTTGTTCCGTTAAAAAAAACCTTCTTGGAGCATTGTCTTCTATGAAACACTGCGACTCTGCTGGATATATTCATACCATCTGTAAGGAATTTTCAGAACTCATTTGTTTACATCTGCTTAGTGACATGTCTGTTCCTCTTATAAATTGAATTGTCTTAAAACATATTCTTGTATTAAACCCTGAGATTCCTAGATATATTTTTTGTTGTGTAGGACTATTAACTTGTTTTCTCTTGAATTACATGTCTTATTATTATTTTATTAATCTTTCTTTAGTGCTATAAAGAACTGTCCTGTGGCACACAGAAGCCATTTATATTAATGATTTATTAATGAACTGACCATTTTAGCACAAGGAAACCTCAGATTCTTCTGAATATTTTATTTCTAATATACATAATATATTATCAACATGATATCTACCATATCGTATTTTGAAATTCAATAAGTTAGAACAATTTATATAAGCCATAAAAAATTACAATACCTTGAAAGTTATATTTAAACAAGTTTGATATGGGTACTCTGATGCCTATGTTTGAGTTTCTTGCATGGATGATTTCCGAAGGAACTAACATCCTACTCCTCTTTACATAAATCTATATTACACACTATCAAAGCATAACATTTTTGCTTCTCCTCCAGAAGATCTCACTTGAAATTTTGGTTGTTTCTCACCCATGGATTTTATTTTTATTTTTCTTCTGACTAGGTCATATGACTTGGTAATACAAAATAATGACAGAAAGGGGCAGAGTTCAATACTTCTCCTTTTGGAAATGTTGGAGACCTGTACATTCCACATTACTGTAAATTATAGACATGACATTTTGTTAAATTATCAAATCTAAAGTGCATGCATTCCTCATAATCAATCAGATCAACTAAATTGCATAAGAAATATCTATTGCTTGGTTTGAAAAAACAAAGAAAAAACATACTCACCTAGAGCACATGTCATGCATGTATATGTGCATGATAACTAGTGATTATGTTTTTTACTTACTGCATGAAATTACTGTAAATAATGTGTATTGATGTCAGGTTTGGAAAAGGTAGATACATAATAATACTCTTTGAATACGTTTACTTTGCTAACCAACTTTTAGCTACCATCATTGGCATTACTGTCTCTGTCTTTTTAAATATTGTCAGCCAACACAAGGCATTTAACGAAGCTTGCAGAAACAACTCTCTGTAAGTCTCTTTGTGGTGTAAAGTCAGGGCACAATCTTTCATCAGAGAGTCATAGTGGCTTTTCTGAACAAAATCATTCTGTGCATAAAAAGATAGTACTGTAATATCCATGGTTCAATTTATGCTTTTCTTGCTTACCCTTTCTATTTGAAGATTTTGTATCTCAGAAAGGTTTATTGCATATCTTTCATTTTTTGTATCTCCTTGTTCAGAAGAAAAAGTCACTTCAGACTTCCCTACTAGAAAGTGTTTATATTTCAGTTGTTCTTCATTATATCAGAATTTTTACGATCTCACTAGTGAATTTCGTAAATACCTTTAGTTTAAGAGCGTGTTTCACTGAGGGATTTTATGTTTTGCTGAATGATCCTGCTCATCCTTTTAGAATACAGATATTAATGAGCCTTGTGTTTTCATTCTGATTGCTGTTTTGGTGACATGTATTAAAGTCCTTTTTATTATTAGTTGTCCTCCTATTATAAGTTGAGATGTGTTTGTGGAGAGAAGTGCGACTGTCACTTGAGTTGCTGGACCATCATCTGCTGCTGCCTCATTTTTTGAGAATTGAATCTTATCCATTTCAAGAGAACTGGCAGCACTTGCAATGAGTGCACTCCGTAACTCCACAATGTATTATGGAATGAAGTCATTGTGTTACATTTAGTGGATGTGATGGCCATCATTTTCACGTCAAACTGTGAAGATGCCTGATGTCCTTATATCATTTGGGGGTGACTTGATTTATAGATCTTTGAGTTCTTTATATAATCATTTATCTACATCTCCACCTGTCTAATACAGTGGATACAGTTAAATTGTCGGTGTTTTTTAATCATGGTACATTCTAAAATTATTTTATAATTTTATAACAACAATTTATACATAAACTTATAGCGAAGTATTAAGTGTCAAAGGAAATTCCCTTCATAATATAAAATTATGTTTGAAAGATTGAGTACTCTGGCGAAGGGTGCTGCTCTGAAGCGAAGCAACAGTCGAAAAATAGACGTCATAGTCTCCAGAGTACGTGTGTGCTGCCGTCTTTAGCGCCCTGGCCTTCTCGAATTCCCGTATTGTCTCTTGAAGAGTCGGGGTTTTGTTAAACTCCGCTATATTCTCAGAAGAATATTCTACTTTTTTTGAACGGAATTCAAAGATTAGCAAAAATTCGAGATTTCTGTTAAATGTCTTAGTTGACGCCCAGCTTAAAGCACTCGAATTATTCAAGTTATTCATTTTATTCAGGACTTGTGGGGATCACAGGGAATCAAATGCCATCTCTCCTGGTTGCGAAATCAGCGACGCGGAAGACTCATTTTGACATTCCTTCAGTACCATTGTCCGATGTTAAAGTTTTTTTTGAAACGATCCCATTATTAGAGCGTGGCAAACACAGAGGCACAATCGAACTTTTAAACGAAGTTTGATAAAGGATTCTGTAAATCCCTGGCGTTCCTCAGCCGATCGGCTAGGCGTGAGAAGTTAATTTAACCCGTCTTTAACCTAAACAGCTAATTTTCTCATGTTACCCTTCGAGGCGAATCTTCCTCTACATGTGATTCGTGTAGGATAGTTCTATCTTTGGAACGCGCCCTGCTGCATTGTACGAAATTCGATGGCAGTCGGCAAAGACATGGCCTGCGCAACGTCTTACACGAGGTGCTCGGCGATGAGTATTCCGCACTCTCAAAGCTTTTCTGTTTTTTTGAGAGTAAGCGGAGTGTGATTAATTTTTACATATAAGTACAAAAATGTGTTTTTGGCGCCTTTACAGCCAGTTGTACGTATATTAATAATATTTTTGTTCGTTTTTTGGTCTTGATCTATTGTTGTCCACTTGTATACTTGTGGAGAATTCAAGCCTTCCTTGTAGGCAAAATACCACTTTTAATCAGCGAGAAAGTTTCTTTTGCAATAAACCTTTTATTAAATCGATTTACGTTTTTTAGAAATACTTTTACATATGCGCCAATGACCTCAGTAATTGAATCGCTTTCTAAACCTCAATTAATCAATCAATCGGATTTCTCTTCTCTACCTCGTTCTTCTAACACTTCTTAGAGATTCTACCTGGCACCGTACACATTCCTTTTATCTTTTGTAATGAGTTGAAGTTTTACTTGTTTTTCTTTTCCTAGGGCTTTTATTCAGCCGTCAGCCGGTTGCCCTTTACGCCCCGAAGGACGCATATTCGACCGTACACTAGACAAACACTTGCGGGCTCCCCTGATCTGGGGTCAGCAGAAAGCGAGGCCCTCCGCGACAACACACACACAAAGTCAAGGGACAAACAGCCATGCCCAAGGCGGGACTCGAACCCGCGACCCTTCGGACCGAAGCGCTGAGTCGGTACTCGCTCATAGCCACCTCGGCCATCCAGGTCGGCTGAAGTTTTAGTTATTGGGTTATATATACACACACACACACAGATATATATATATATATATATATATATATATATATATATATATATATATATATATATATATATATAAGAATACATTTAAGTTTATTCAAGTTTACATTTACATCAAGCTTACATTTAAAATACATTTATATACAAATTATAACTAATACTAAATAAATACAAAATTAGAACCTTACCTTGAAAGAATATAAAATTAGCGGTAGTCTAACATATGAACAGTTAGTTACAAAACTCAATGGTTTTATTAATTATACTTCGACAGTTTACCTGCAACAATCTTAGAAAACCCTTCCTCACCTGAACATATCCGGTCGCCGCCGTCGCCGCTTTCTCCACCGTCACACACGTCACCGCTGAATCTTCCGTCACCAGAGCGAAATCCTCAGCCCCCGTTCCCATCGCCACTGCCCGCCATTCGACCGCAGGGCGCAAGATCGACGGACATTCACAACGTCAACGGGTGACCGGAGGGCGTGTGCAGAACTCAGCAACTCTGGTGTAGAGACCATTGAGTGCCGCAACGCCCCTCCGGTTGAGAAGGACGCCGTTCGACCTAGGACGCTTTCCGAAATCCACCCGTTTGCGTCCACAAAGGTGAATCCGAGCGCTTTTTCCACATAGTCCATGTCGCGATTCACCCTAGCGACTTTACGGGACCAAACATCCCGGCGGCGAATGACACCACTTAAAACTATGCGGGCGGATGGAAAGCGCTTTTTCGCTGCTACCCCGAGTTTGTAGATCTCGCCCGTGAGGTAGTCAGACGAGCGACATCTCCGAAGGTTGTTTGAGCTTCCGTGAATGATAACTGTGTCCGGGGCTTCCACATCGCTGGCTTCTATTTGTAATTTCAATTGCTCAACGCGGATTCCCGGGAAGCATTTTACATGGAGGTTTGCGAGACCCACGTGACGCACAAAAGTCACGAACACAACACACTTTTTGGCACACGACCCCTCTCGATTTTTCTTTGCAGCTAGACCCCTCACAACAGATGCATATGACGCTGATGCTGTTGCCGTCGCCGCCGTAGACACAGCCGGGGCCGGCGCGGCAGCCGAGACAGGCGAGGTCACCTCAGCTCGCAGGACCGCTGTGGCCGGCTGTGCCACCGTCACTACCTCTTCCGTTGCGGCCGCTGCGGTCACCTCCACCTGCGTCACCCTTGTTGCTGCCTTCAGATTTTGCAGCTCCTGTTGAGTCGCAGAAAGCTTGGCCGTCACCTTCAGGAACTCCTGTCAGAGACGCGCCAGGTCATCGCGCAGACCACCTACGCCGTTACAACACTCGACGCACCTCCACGGAACATTACTGATGCCCCACGTCGCGTGGACACCGGGCAAGGATTCATTTCAACGCCACCATTAACAGTGTTGCTATGACATGCAACACAAAGCCGTCTAGAGAAGGAGCAGCAACGCTACCCTTTCCCAGCACGCACGCCACGCGGGCGGCCCAGCCGCCGATGCGGGCCCGGTACGCCTGCAAGTCGCAGCCCATAATAATAATAATAATAATAATAATAATAATAATAATAATAATAATAATAATAATAATAATAATAATAATAATAATAATAATAATAGTGATAGTGGTAATACGCGCTGTGTTTCGACTCTGGATGAGAAACTTATTATAGACGTCTGCCGGAAGTGTTCACAAGCTAATATAGCACTGAAACGTGAGGAAAGGTCCGGAAAACGTGGGTAAGTGTTAGCAACACGCGGGTCTCGAGCCTAATCTTGAAATTAGGGAATATCTACACGATGCCGCTGGAAAGAAGTGAGGTTAGGGTATAAGGGAAGTACGACAGATCGCCGCTACCTCATGTCAGCAGCACCATCCAACATGGCGGATGAGCGCTCGGCGGGAGCGCCAATTTCGAATGAAGCTGAAAAGACCTCGATTCAGACTTTAGGAGAAACCGTGGATAGGCAACTGGTCGTAATGGTAGAATTGTTGGAGACCATGCGACGCGCTATCCTTAGACAGAAGAACGTAAGCACTGAGATAAAGGAAAGCATCAGTCGCCTTGAGGAGAGTGTCGATCTCATACGGGAGAGCAGACGGCGCGAGACCGTGCCGATGCTCATTACACCGATGCATGCACAGGGAAACGAAGAGAGCAGCACGAACGAGCAAGAGTGTGTTAATGGCGACCCTGCTAGCACCAACGAACCCCAAGGGGAAGGCAACTGGACGGAGGTCCGGGGAAAAAAGAAGAAGCCTCCTACGAAAGACAGAACCCCTCGAGACCATAACAAGAAGAAAGTAAAAGGCCGTACAAACGCAGTCCTTATCAAACCGACTGAAGGCAAATCGTTTGCAGAAGTGGTCAATACCCTTCGCAGCAAGATAAAGCCGGAAGACGAAAACATCGAGGTCAGAGGCATACGAAAGACCAGAGACGGCAACGTCTTGGTGGAACTGGGCCGCCAACCACAAGAGTGCAAATCATTTCACAAGACAATGCAGGATGCACTAGGGGATACGTGCGTCGTACGCAATCTGACGCCACGAGCACGCGTAGAGATACGTGATTTGGACTGCCTAACCACAGAGGAAGAGGTAAGGTTAGCAATTCAGAGAGAAACAAATGCTGACCTGAGCGACGTGAAGGTGGCAGTGCTGCAACCTAACAAGCGTGAGCAAAGGCTGGCCATTGTGGAGATGGAGGAAGCGGTAGCCATTCCCCTACTGCACAAACAGCGCATTAAGATAGGCTGGGTCAACTGTCCAGTAGAAAGAAGAATTACTGTTCCCCGTTATTATAAGTGTCTTTGCTACGGCCACGTGCAAAAAGACTGCAAAGACCAGATAGGAGCAACCTGTGCTGGAGATGTGGTAAAACCGGGCACAAACGTACCGAATGCCAAAACAGCCCGTCGTGCGTACTATGCGCGACCCGAGTCGACGCAAGAGGGACAGACCACATACCTGGAACAGGAAACTGCATTGTATACAGAGATGCATTGAAACAGAGGAGAATAGCGAACGCAAGGAAATGAAGAGAATACTACAGGGAAACTTAAATCGTAGTACAATTGCCTCGGAGCTTCTCGAACAGCTAATTAATGAGCTGAAGGTTGACATCATATTGATCTGTGAACCGTACAGGGCTAAAAGTTCGACAGCATGGTTCTCTGATGACTCAAGCACTGCGGCCATATGGATTCCCGACACAAGTCGAATCCGAGTGGAGCGCCATGGAGCGGGCTCACACTATGTATGGACGAGGATAGATAGAATAACATACGTGAGCTGCTATCTGTCCCCAAATGACACCGTCGGAGAATTCCGACAGAAACTTGAGGACCTCGAAGACTGCCTAACAGGCATTCAAACTGAGGTCGTATTGGCCGGGGACTTTAACGCGAGGGCATTAGAATGGGGTATGCCTCGAACAGACACAAGAGGAATGTTAATTCTGGAAATGGCCGCACGATTGAATTTGATAGTTATAAACAAGGGCTCCACCCCGACATATAGAAGACCTGTATTCGGAAACTCTATTCCAGACATCACGCTCATGTCGGAGAGATTAGCGACTAAGGAACGAGGTTGGCGAGTCATCGAGGATTACACTGGTAGTGACCACCAATACCTATTATACCAGATATGTAATAATGAAAGACGAGAGAGAGACTTCCACCTCACCAAAAGTTAAAAACAATGGAACACCGCGAAAATGGACAAAGGAAGGCTTCAAAGTGTGATCCAGAGCGGACTGGAGTCTAGCCCTAAACGGCCAGCAGGGTCGCCGGACAGGGCACAAACAGAGACCCTCGTAGAGGCAACCATGAACCTCATCACTAAAGCATGCGACGCCTCTATGCCCACTAAAAAGCGAGGAAACGGAAAACATCCGACCTATTGGTGGACGGAAGAAATAGCTGAATTAAGAAAACAGTGCCTCAGACTACGCAGAAAAGCACAGCGAGCGCATAAAAGAATAAATCCTGCAGAGTTTTTAGAGCTCTCAGCGGAGCACAAGGCTGCGAGGAAGATACTCCAGAACGCTATCAAGAACAGCAAAATTCAATGTTGGAAAAAACTATGCGCGGAGGTCGATACCGACCCCTGGGGATTGGGGTACAAAATTGTCAACCAGAAATTAAGGGCTCTTGGACCTACAGGCATCCTCAACTCAGAAGATATGACGAGCATAGTGGAGGTTCTCTTCCCAACACACCCAGTGAGAAGCGAAACCAAAGATGAACCGGGGAATATTGAAGCACATATCTTCACCAAGGAGGAGCTGGTAGTGGCGGTATCCTCTCTGAAGAATAAAAAGGCACCAGGACCAGACGGCGTACAGGCGGAAGTTTTCAAAGCAATTGTGGAAACATCTCCACAATTACTATTGAATATGTACAATACCTGCCTCAAAGCAGGGGTCTTCAGCAGTCGCTGGAAAATTGCACGTCTGGCCCTTGTAAGCAAGGGAAAAGGCGATACGAACACGCCATCGGCGTACAGACCTCTCTGCATGCTAAACGTAGCGGGAAAAATCCTGGAGAGACTCTTAAAGCCACGATTACTTGCAGCAATCGAAGCTGCAGGAGATCTCTCTGATCAACAGCATGGATTCAGAAGAGGGCGCTCTACGATAGGAGCCATACGGGAAGTAATCGGAGCCGTCGACAGAGCGAACGAGGCATGCCACGCGGCCCGCCCAATCGTTCTTCTTGTGACTCTCGACGTCAAAAATGCCTTTAACTCGGCAAGGTGGGTCGATATTCTAGAGGCACTAGATAGCACGTTTGCAGTCTCCAAATATCTTACCCGTATGGTAAGGGACTATTTCAAGGACCGTTTCCTCTTATACGAGACAACAAGTGGGCAGAAATCCATGCGCGTTACCGCTGGTGTTGCACAGGGATCAATTTTAGGCCCATATTTCTGGAACTTGGTGTATGACAGCCTTTTAAGGACACAGATGCCAGAAGGTACCATCCTGGTCGGATATGCTGATGACACAGCAGCCATTGTAGAAGCCCGTAGCGTTGAGCTGGCCCAGCTCAGGCTAAACCAGGTGATGAGACGCGTCAGTGACTGGATGGAAGGCCACGGCCTACAACTGGCACTTGCTAAAACGGAGATCGTGGTCCTTACCAGAAAAAGAATCCCTACCATCTTACCCATGCAAGTGGGTAAAGAAAGAATAATGACAAAGCCGTCTGCAAAGTATCTGGGGGTAACTCTGGATACAAAGCTGACCTACTGGCCACACATACAGAAGACTGTTGACAAAGCCGCAACTACAACTGCAGCACTGAGCAGGCTAATGGCTAACGTAGACGGCCCACGGCCGAATAAAAGGAGACTCCTGATGTCGACAGTACAGTCAATGCTTCTGTATGGAGCCGAATTGTGGGCTGAAGCACTGACTGTAAAGAAATACAGAACACGAATCACAGCGGTGCAGCGTAGGGGAGCGTTGAGAGTGGCATGCTCCTACCGAACAGTCTCCGAAGACGCTATCCTGGTGATCGCTGGAGTTATACCTATTGACCTGCTCGCGCTGGAGCGCAAGCGGATATATGATAGGAGCGGAGTCGAAGGAAGAGCGAAAGCGACACGAGAGGAACGACGTAGGACAATGGAGCACTGGCAAGAACGCTGGGACTGTGGAACCAAAGGAAGGTGGACGCACCGGCTCATCAAGCAACTGTCACCATGGATGCAACGGGAGTTCGGTGAAGTAAATTTCTTTCTCTCACAGTTCCTGACAGGCCACGGCTACTTCAGAGACTATCTCTACCGCATGGGGAAGGTTACATCACCCCACTGTAATTACTGTATAAATGAATTAGACACCGCTGAGCACAACATTTTCCAGTGCACGAACTGGGAAAGAGAACGCGATAGGCTGGAGGAAAAGACAGGTAGCCTCACGCCAGAAAACACGGTGGAAGTCATGATGAAAGATGAGAAGTCCTGGAGCGCAATCTCCCACTTTATAGAGAGCGTCCTGCGGACAAAGAAGAACGAAGGCTGTCT